>CM032896.1:1865000-1875000 GCA_019176425.1 Megalops atlanticus
TAACTTTCAGTGCTATATAGGTATGGGATGTGCTCTGCTAGCCTGTAATTTAGTGGATGGCATACTGTACCTACCATCACTATCTATGGAGCTGGTCAAGTCTAATTCAGTTAAATCATAATGTTTACTTAACTCTTAGCAACTGTAGCAAAGTGGTGTGTTCCTGTGTTCACATTTCAGTATGGATTCTAGAGATGCTATTCCTTAGTGCGCTGATAGGCTAACAGCTAGCACTTAACCACTTTCATCGTAGCTTGCAAATTGAAATTCGAAGTACAGTTACTCCACAAGTAAGGTTCTCTGTTGTTTGTGGACACAGCTAATAGAACCGGTCCATTTCACAACGATCCTGTTTGGAACCATTCATGTTCAGTACATTTACAAAAGTGCCTCCATTCACTGTTTTATAACATGAAATCCTGATTTACAATGAGACTTTACAACGAGAGTGGGAATCAAATGATGTTATTTGTAATTATTATACATATATTTAAATGTGCTAATTACATGAAGTGCAGGAGAGGTTGTCAGAGTTATGACACACACTGTGAGAGTTTGGGAATGTCAGGACTCAGAAAACGATCTTAAGACAGGTGTTTCTCACAAGGTGAGCGAGAGAGTGCACACACTCTCAGCACAAAATACCCGCTCCCCTTATGAAATCTTTGCTGTCTTCCCAGATTTCATCATTTGATTCCTCTGCTGTTTCCATTGCCTTAGATTCCCGGCATGTTTATTGCTTTCACAGATGGCAGCAACCACTTTTTACATCAGCAAAGAATCAAACACTGGTGACGTGGCGGAGGTATTTCCATCCCTTAGCAACTGATCCTCGCTTCAAAATATTTAGATAAATAGATTAAAAATATTGTAGCTAGCATAAAGAAAGTGAATAAGCTGATCTGAGATCCCTTTTTGAGGGCAGAAGTTACCCAGGGCCTGCAATTCTAGCCCAGTGATGGAAAGCAGAAGGGTTATGAGCTGCACTGCATGTCCAAAAGTCTTCTTTTCTGCAGGCCTCTGCTAAACAGCTCCGATGTAAATATGATCTACTGAATATGCCAAAATCCCATTATTGAGCAAAGAATTCTGTATGGGCAGTTTGAGTGGGTAGAGGATTCTGTATAGGCAGTTTGAGTGGGTAGAGACTCCTATATAGGCAGTTTGAGTGGGAGCAGTTTGAGTGGGTAAAAGATTCTGTATAGGCATTGGGAGTGGGCAGTGGCTCCTGTATAGGCAGATTGAGTGGGTAGATACTCCTGTATGGGCATCAGGAGTGGGCAGAGAATTGTGTTCATGCTTTTGAGTGGGTGGGTAAGTGGGGCCATACTAGTGTAGCATATGGATAGATTAGTGGATTGGTAATGGAGACTTAAACCTATTAACTCCGGGCTCAGGGATTTCAATGTAAATTCAGCCCAGGAGTTCTCAGATCCAGCAGCTGAACCCCAATCGCAGGAGCTTAGAGTTCCCAGTGCTTTCATTCCAGCTGCGTCTCTCCTCCTGAACCACTCACCAAGCACCATTCAGTATCACATCTTTAATTCCGATGATAATTTCACCTAATTAATTGGGGTAATTTCTCTCTCTTGTTTTTCCAAGTGCTCTTTGACAGTTCTATTGTGAAGGGTGCTATACTGAGTAAAATGTAACTTCTGAGGGCCCTCTGTTGGAGCGAGCACTATAGACCAGCAGAATCTGACGGTTTCGTGTATACGATGGGATTTTTTAGCTTTCATTGCTTTGAAGTGTATGTTAAAGGCGTGACATCAATTAGGTAAAGAAATGAAAAAACTTCAAACAGAAATGCTGGCAGGCGTGCCTGGGTTTTCTTGATGAATGTATCCTGTGCTTTTGGCATGTTGGCGTGTTGACATCTTCTCTCACCCTCCCTCCCACGCCGCTCTTACTGCCGGATCGACTTACATAAAGGCAGAATCATCACGCAGACGCACGGTTTAAAAGACATATCCGAGCGCAGCCCGCGTCTCTGCTGCCTCGGCTGTCACTCCTCCTGCGGCCCTGGGCCTCAGACTCTAATCGCTGCTTGTGTCAGGGAGAGGCCAGGTGTCCTGCACTACAGGTGAGGCTGTGGAAGGGATGGTGCTGGATGAGGGAGCAGGTGTTTAAGGTGATGCTGCACCACCTGCCTCTCGGTCTGTGTTAGTGCTGGTTCTGCACAGAGCTGATCTAGCCTGGACTCTCTGTGGTACGGAGCTGGTTCTGCATAGACTCTGTGTGCTACAGAGCTGGTTCAGCACAGGATTTATCCAGTTTGAACTGTGTCTTCACAGCAGCAACTGTTTTCCAGTTTCAAATGTCTCCATCTCATCTTTTAAAAGTTGACTTTTACAGCACAGGGAGGAGACAGGTTGGGCTGTCACTCCTGACGGCAGTGCCACATGATGTATAACTGACTTACAATAAGCCTGGAACTAGTGAAACACCAGTTATTTTCTGCCTCCATATTTCAGGACAGACATCCTACTTGTGTATGCAAACAAATGGACACAGAACTTACAGAATAAGTTTACCAGAGATACCTGGCACAGTCTAATATACTGTAGGGCTTTGTCAGTTGTGGGGGTTAAATTCATATTTCTTTGTGTCTAGTGATTTTCCTTTAGCATGTATGTAATGACAGTATGCTAGATTTATGCAGGAAACACGTGTTAAACTAACAGGATTTTAATTGTCTGGATCAGTGCTATCACGTTTTTATATATTGGTACTTTGTCTGATTTCCAGGCCTTGTGGCATTGTGGCTGTTAATACATGATTTTATTCCTGTTCCATTTGTGTTTCCTGTCTCCTGTCTCCTGTTTCATTCATGTTTTTCTTGTTTGATGCTTGCCTACTTACTGTCTTCTTCCTGTCTCATTACACTCATGTAATTAGCTGTAAACTCCAAACCTGTAAAACCAGAAAACTGAAAAGCAAGGAGCACTGGTATCAAGTGTGCTCTCTAGAGAGGGCTGGCTGAAGACCCTGCTTCACTGGATCTAATTGTGCTACAGTTCCATCCGGGATCTCTGGATCTCTGTCTAATTCTGCAGTAATCCCCACCAGGTTTGAATGAGCCTCTCATAAGACTTCATGGCTTTACAAAAGGGGATGTAGTGGTGAAGAATTATTATGCCCCCATCAATCAATTGACTGACACACCTGACCAACCAATCCATCAATTGATTTAGTGATCTATAAATCGATCTAATCAATCTGTTTTGTATAGTGCCGCTCACAATCAGATTTCTCACAGTTCTCCACAGTGGGCATATTTAACTCCATAGGAAGATTAAAAATACAGAAAAAAATGTTATGCCAATATGAGAAAAACTGGAAAATTATTCCCTAGGCCCTCTCACAGGTGATGAAGTTGAGCTCCGCAAAACAGTGGGTTGCAAAATATAGCAAAAAACAGCATGTTCACACTTTTTATAGATAGAAAGCAAGCACTGCAGAGATGTTGGCTCAATTCATTTTGTTGCAGCATAAGGTCTTAGCAACTTCTAGCATGTAGTCATCTGTACAGCAGAAGAAGAATCTGCATGCAGGACACAGTCTCTCAAGCAGGTACACTGGACTGCTCTGAAGAGACAGAAGTAAGTCAGACTTAAAAGAAAACTGTCAATTAAATGTCATGGCACAGTACGAGAAACAAGGCCAGTGGGTTAGGACTGGAGGCCTTTCATTTCACAAAGAATTAATGAACTGCAGCTCGCAAAGCCGCAGGGACCCACAGCGCAATTAATAGCTTTCCTGACGTGCATGTGTAGGAACCTGGATAAAATAGCACACTGCGCTGAAAACCAAGTGAATGCATTGTCTCCAAAGACACCGTGCACCATATACATCTGCTGTGATGTGTGCGCTCTGATTGGTCCGCTTTTGGGATGGGACAGATGGAGCAGAAACATGGCATTCCTTATGTGCATTTTAAATTATTGGGACGTATTTCAGCGTATTTAACATATGTGTTTACAGCTTAATCTTCCCCTGTGGGGCAATGTGTGTTTACAAGTATGTTTTGTGTTTAATTACCTAAGGAGAGGCACTTAATTCATACTATAAATACTACTGTAAGTATTTACTCAGTTATGAGAAGTCTACCATTTGCAGTGCATCTTACAACAGGCTCTTACATCTTACATTCAGTGCAGAATGGCTGAAAGCCTGTTGTCCCGTTCCCCTTTCAGCTTTGTTCAGATTTGGTACACTGTGGTCATACCCACGGATGTCTCCAAGGCCACACACAGCAGGGATGGCAAGTGTGATAATGTCATAATTTGTCACCATGGTTACTCCTTCATCTCACATGTGGCATGGACTGTACATGTATGCAGACAGGTGCGCATGATTCTAGGTGCCTGGCCATCACCGGTTTGATAAATGTTACTACTCTGCATAGTAACTGTGTACAGCTGAAGGACGTATACAAGAATGCTGTGGACCTTTTATTAAACATGAAGTCGTTCACCTGTTATTTGACTCATTTGTCTAAATTTGTCTCTGGGTGTTCTCTTGACCATAGCTCAAAGTCACCCGCCACTCACCATGAAGGGCTTGTTGCCCTCAGCCTCTAATTACAGTGCCTGTGTGTTTTCATGCTGGGTGACCATGCTTGGGTACAGTGCCATTCATAAATTCTCTTATGTTGACAATTTTATGGCAAAATAGCCACTCTGAGCTCTGTGTGATTTGAGGTCCATTCCCTCCAATCACAGACATCCCTTCAGCTTAGTCTCCCTCCCCAGTCTAGACCCTCTGCCTACGTCTGTTAATAAAACTCAATCAATCATGGAATCAGTATATCAAATTTGCCCGAATATATACCAGGGCATGTACAGGAAGTATCGCAGAGAGCTTCACAGAGGCATTACAGAGAAAGCAATGCAGATTTCAATGCATACAATGCAGTGAGGAGGGTACCACGGTAGAGTACAGTAACAGATCATTAATTAGCCTAGGAGACACTATGTAAAACAGTGAGACACAAACTATATTTATGCTGCGCTGGTTTATAAACAAACTTCCAGTGCAGAAGTCTTCCTGATAGGTTTATTAAGATGTCTTATGTATGATTTGCTCTTGAGAGGATGGAAGACCACAAAAAGCATATGTTTGTAACAGTTTGAAAAAACTGTGATTTCTCAATTTCTTAGTCTCTAAAATCAAATTACATGGCTTTAGATTCTAAGGCAAAGCAGAGATGTTTGATATACAATCGCAGCAATAGCAGGTATGAATAATGGATATTTTGATTGAAAGAAGTACAGAAAAATATTCACTTTATCTGAAGGTGGTTCAGTCAAAGCGTCTACCACCTGTGGTCCTCAGAGCTTTGCTCTTTGTTACCAGTGAAAAGCATTTGACGGGCAGGGTGAAAAGGTGCATCATGGTGTTGTCATCAGCACGAGGGCCCTGACACATTCCTATACATAAGCAATGAAAAGATAACCCTACGCAGAAATGCAGACGTGGTACTGGACTGGGCTCCTGCACTGTGGCTGGGATGACAGTTTGGAGGGAGACTGTCTTCATGCTGTAGGACGAGGCCTCTTCGCTGGCTGTGTGCCAGCAGCAGCAGGGTGGCAGGTGAGCACTCCTCAGTGTCAGTGGGAGCCGGTCCCGTGAAGGTTCTTTATTAGTGCAATGTGTATATACACTACCAATACCCTGCTTGCTGACAGTCCTGTGAACTCTGGGATGTCTGTATGAACCAATGTACAGAAAATGACGGTCTGTTCGCCCGTGTAGCGGGAGCTGGCGGAATGTGTTGATCATAATTACAGGCCTATCAGTCTGTTGTTATTTGTGTGTGATAAAGACTGCCAGCCCCGCCACTCTCCCTCTCCCTGTCTATCTTTGTCTCTCCCGCTCCGCATTGGATGTGCGACAATTAGCTAAAACGCTGCTCTTTAGCCGGGATGAATAATTTATCTGGGGGTGTCTGAATGATTCATAAGCCATCTGGCACAGAACAGTGTTCCGGTGTGAGACGAGACCCGATCAAAGCCGTGTTTCAGAGCTCCGTCTGGGAGCAGAGTACCTCTCATCCACAGGGCTTCTCTACCGGTCAGGGCGGCCAATCATACAGCACAGGACCCGACGTGACGGCCAATCACCATCCCTGCTCCTGTGTGCCATTTCAGGGTCTTTCCTTAACACTGTGGGAGAAATAATTGCCGTTAAAAAAAAGAATCCGGTCGCTGGTCTGGAATACCTTGAAGGTTGAATTACTGCTGCCTCACAGTAATGCTCAGAGACATTAATAAGGAAGGGAATAGAGAAGGTGTTCCCAGGTAATGTCCTAGTTTTCCGAAATGAGCTCTGAAGCCCTGAGACAGATGCTTTCAGCACTGCCACGGTGGACAGCTCCTGTGCTGAGAGCCGGGCAAACTCACACAGTAACGCCGAGCTCCAGAGGAGACATAACACTGAGAGTTTACACCTTTAAATGGCAGTGAGAGGGGAATTCAGCAGTCTCCTCACTCGTATTCATGATGTGTTTATAGCCGTGATTAAATATTCCAAATTAAATGCCTGGCCGGTTTTAAACCTTGAGAGGCAATTAGGTGGTAATTCATTCATCAGAAATGGGAACATTGCAAACACTTTTCATACAACAGTTCAATAACTTTTAGCTCTTGTGCTGGGGGTGGGAGGTGAGGTGAAAGGAAATGAAAATAAATGGTTGAAAGGTGCTGTTTTTTCCTGGATGATAAAAGCATGATGCTTTATTGTGTTTATTATAAAATTACAATAAGAGAAACAAAATAATACCTGAGCAGGATGATAATATGGTAGAACAACAATAACATGACAAGCAAAATACTCATGCAAATAGGTTCTGCTTCTAAATGTAATGAGGAAATTGCTCTCAGGAAACCCATGAGACAATGATACAAACATGACAATGATGGTGAGAATAAATAAAACAAAAATTATAGCAAGCTATTAAAATGAGAAGATATTGTTTTCAATTTTTACAGCACGAAAGTGAAGCGGTGAAACAAGTTCCTCTAAATGTACAGTGTTTTTTTTATTAGTATTTGAGACTTGACTCCTGATGGTTTTTTGCTTGTGTTGTACTCTGCCTCATTTCTAAGTCTCTTTGGATAGAAGCGTCTGCCAAATGAATAAATGTAAATGTAATGTAATGAGACTACTGCAGTATAAGCAGCAAAGATGCCGTCTACATTAGTTATATTTGCAGTTGGTATAATGGGGGGTTGTTCTGGGTACCGAGGCTCTACTGCTGCACGATCATGCAGGCTACAGTACCGAATTGTAAACATACAGTTATAAATAAGCATAAAACAGCAAAAATGTGAATGTACAGTGTGTACAGTCTTCTGGATAGCCGCGTTTGTCTAAGCAAATAAATCCTGTAATGCAGTAACATCAGTATGTTACAGAAAGCGATCTCTCAGGCAATTATTGGCGGTTGCTGTCTCTCTTTGACACGCTGAGTATTTGTTTGACTGCTGTGTGTTGAATAGACTGACCCGGTACCGTCTCCGTGGACACTGTGTTCTCTGCCTCTCCCACTCAGCTCCTGCAGAATTACAGAGTTTCTAAGGGCCAGATGCCACCACATTGATCTGAAAAGCTTTTCTGTACGTTGTGTAAAAGCACACATACCTGCCTCCCCCTGCACTTTGTGCACGGAGCGGCTTCTTTTCCCAGCTTCGCTCTCACACAAAGAGAGGTTTCGCTTTGGAAAATAACTTATTCAGGTGTGCTGGGTTTAGGTAAGGTGTGATTTCCAACACTGCGTCAGTTTGGAATGTATACACTGACTGGCCTAAGAGCTGGAAGAAAACACGTCTGAGGTTTGGGGCATACAGGATGTGGTCAAAGGCCATTTTGAATGCTTTTTATCCCCTGTATGCAACCCTGATTTGGAACTGCTGAGTGCACACTTGGCTTGGCTCACCTTGGAGGAGCATCAAAGCGAGGTGGAAGCAATCCGCTCCTACGCTCGCACGCAGCCAAAGACTCACGCTACGCAGTGAGGTCACACAGCACACCACAGCGGAGTGGGAGCTCATTGGAGGATAGCTGCTTACATCATCCCGGTAACTTGAAGGTGTCTGATGAGAGGCAGTGCAACCAGGAAGTGCTGGCCAACCTGCTCACCCCTGTCGCTGGCGGAATGATTACATTACATTACATTATTGGCATTCAGCGGACACTCTTATCCAGAACGACTTACATCAATTACAAGTTCTTTTTTACAATGTTATCCATTTATACAGCTGGATATTTGCTGAGGCAATTGTGGGCTAAGTACCTGGCCCAAGGGTACAGCAGCAGTGCGACTGTGGGGAATCGAACTGGCAACCTTTCGGTTACAAGTCCTGCCCCTTAACCACTATGCTACACTGCCACCCCATGATGCAGGAATGATGCCAGTTTGTTCCAGCACTGTGGAATCCCGGTCATTGTTGGCAAATGACACGGCTAGTTTCAAGTGTCTTGCTGGCTGAGCCACTCTAGACTTGGTCAAGGGCTGTTCAATCAGTATCATCCAGCCAAAGTGGATATCAATGGCAATATATAATGTCAGTGATATATGAGTTTTAGGTAAGAATATTAAAACATTCCCACTATTCTTATGGAGGGACTGACTTTGTAATTGCAATGGAAGCTAAGGAGGCCGTTGGAGTGGGGCGTTGTGTGCAGAGTGCTCTGTGCTGCCTTTAAATCAGGCACTGCCAATGCCACCCTCCTGGGGCCTGTTGGTCCTCAAACGATTTATTTGCTTTTTTAATCAATTACAAAAAACAGGACAACCGACAGGTGGGTGGTGAGGGGCGGGGGATGGGGGGGAGAGCTGAAATATCACTTCTAAAAATGAGTGATTTCCCTCTCAGCCCTTTTCAGACGGAAGCCGGCCCACCCCGATAACACAATGTCTTTGAAAAGAAAGTGCAGGAGAGGAAAAGTCTGATTAACTTTGTCCTGCGTCTCCTTCAGAGACCCAGTCCCACCAGGGACGCCTTTGTCTGCCACCACAGAAATCACACACACACACACACACACACACACACACACACACACACACACTTACTTCATACTCCCTACATCACTATACACATCGTCTACCTCATTAAAGGAGAGGGAATCCACAGTCTGGACAGATACTGTGACCTTTTTCTGCCATTTCCTCTGCCTTTTAAACTCGTGCTTTTATGTTCTGTTTGTACATGTGAATTTAATTAGCAGTCTAGCAGCAAGTCTTCACCCAGGGATGGCTTTTCAGGCCTTCTCTAGAGTGTTGAAGTGGCAGGCTTGACTGTGTATCCTCCTGGCAAATGATTATGTGATGAGGGGTCAGAGGTCACCAGGTTCCTCTATGAGGAAAATATATCCAGAGTCCTTTAAACAGGAGGCTGTCAGCTATGGATTCCATCTACTCTGCTTTCTGCATGCGTGTAAGAGTTTCTAGATGGTTTCAGTGCTGCGTTTGCTGTTGTGCTTCTTGTGGATGTAATATCCCTGACAACGCCTCTTCAAGAATATTCTGAATGAGAAAGCAAAACAGAGCCTTCTGTCTCCCTTGCTGTTCCTCTCTCACAGACACACACTTTATCTCTCGCAAACACACACACACACACACACACACACGCACACACACACGCGTGCATGCGCACGCACGGGCACACACATACACGCACACACACACACACACACACACACACACACACACACACACACACACACACACACACACACACACAGTGGCAGAGCAATTTTTAAATGTGACCTGAGTGCACTGAGAGGAATAGTTCTTGAGTAAATAGAAGTTCTGTGGTGTGTCTCTGCAGTGATGATTAGCATGGTTTTGCGTTGCTACTGAACACTCACTTACACACCTATGTGTGCAAATATGAGTTTTTAGTATGTCTTTCAGAAAATATTTATTTCTTCATGTCTTCAGCAGATCATTTTAAATACGGCACACTGGTTGATGTCTGTGGATGAAACAGGATGA
>CM032896.1:1880000-1910000 GCA_019176425.1 Megalops atlanticus
AGTGTGGTCTCACTGAATGAAGCTGTACATCAGTAATAGGTTCAGTAGCCTGTCTTTCCTCTCCATACAGACCAACGATGCCTTAGGCCCCACCTGGAACTGGCTGTATTTCATCCCGCTAATAATAATTGGCTCCTTCTTTGTGCTGAACCTGGTGCTGGGAGTCCTGTCAGGGTGAGTGCTAAACGGCCTCTTTTCAGAGCTCCGTGTCCCTCCTTAGCGGTGAATGCATTCGAGCAGACAGGCTAATGTGTGGTGATTAAACGTATGGGCCATTCATTTAGCGACCCCGTCCCTCTGTTCAGCAGAGGAGAAAAAAGCTTTCAGTTCCCGGGATTGGAGAGGCACAGAGGGTCACTGTGAAACCTTGCTCCCGCAGGGAGTTCGCCAAGGAGAGGGAGAGAGTGGAGAACCGGCGCGCCTTCATGAAGCTGAGGAGACAGCAGCAGGTCGAGAGGGAGCTCAACGGCTACCGGGCCTGGATCGACCGAGCAGGTACCGTACCAGGTGTACTGAACCTGGATCAGGTACCGTACCAGGTGTACTGAACCTGGATCAGGTACTGTACCAGGTGTACCGAGCCCGGATCAGGTACCGTACAAGGTCTACTGAACCTGGATCAGGTCCCTTACAAGGTCTACTGAACCTGGATTGACTGAGCAGGGACTGTGCCAGCTGTCTGGGTCGACTGAACAGTTACTGAATCAGGTCTTCTGAACCTGGATCAGTAAAGCAGGTACCAGGGCAGGGGAGCAGGTACTGTACCAGGTTTACTGAACCAGATTGACAGAGCAAATACAGAATCAATAGTGTTAATTCAACGCTATAGGTATTAAATGAAAAAGTCTATACTGCCGCAGTTTTACACTTACAGTGCTGAATTAACAGCATTGATGTTGCTGTGTGCTGCAGCAGGCTGACGGCGCCTGCTCCGAGCGGCTGCTGTAGAGTCAGAGTGATGGGGAGGAGGCCGGTGAGCCACGGCGGGAGGGGCTCGTTGTTCTGAGCGTTTCCGCCGCGCCGGGGAGGGCGGGATGAATGCGCCGCGCTGCGGGCCGCTGTTCCGCACGTTTCCGTGCGCATGCGCCCCTCCCACGCTCCCCTCCGCAGCCAACAGGTGATTCTGAGCGGCAGATAAACGCGGTAAACGGTCCCGCTGTGCAGGCGAGCACTCCCACTCACAGAGGGGTGAGAGAGGTGACACTGACTCACTGAGTCATGTGGTGAGTCACGCTGATCAATTGGCTCCCGCCTGTATGAGCGCACAGCACAGAGCAGCACAGTCCTGCCTGTATCAGCACAGAGCCCAGAGCACAGGCCAGCACAGGCCAGCACAGACCTGCCTGAATGAGCACAGAGCCCAGAGCAGCACAGTGATGTCAGTATCAGCAGATGTTGCAGATGAATTGTTTGAGCCAAATGGCAAATTAATTTAATGAGTTTATCAGGGGAGAGTGTCAGAATTCGGAAGGTTTTTTTTGACTGTGGAACTGCACAAGCTCACATGCCTGCAGTTGATTGATTCAAATGGCTCGGTTTTTCCGCTCTACGGCTAGACTTTTCTTTTCTCCGCCTTTGAGGGCAAAAAATAGAAAATAAAATGCGCCTGAATCGAACAGAGTCACACTAGGATTTTGAAAGGAGAAAAAGTGCTGCGGAATTACAGCTGCAGTTCATCAAATAACACACAGAATGAGCCACAGGAGCCAGTTTGCTCTCTGGTGTCTGATGTCATATTTAGACATGTGGCACTGTAATGCTCTGTGAGGCGCTCTGGGTAAGCGCGTCTGAGAAATACGGGATACTGCTGTTAGCATGAGGGACGTGTGATATGCCGCTGATGTGTTCACTGCCTCTGTCTTGCTCTCCCTGCACAGAGGAGGTCATGTTAGCGGAAGAGAATAAGAACTCAGGAACATCTGCTTTAGATGGTAAGGTCCCTCTCTTCTGAATGTGAAATGTGAAGAATATTATTTCTGTGCTTCTTATTAGCCTGATATAAGTCTTCACGCTGTTTTGTGTGTGTGTTTGGCAGCGCCTGAAAGCCTCTCCCATGATGCACTCTGCTGGACATGCCAGCTTCTGCCATTTCCTGCTAAGATTATTTTTTATTGTTTTCATTTTTATTTGTTTTTAATTATATCTTATGATTCTCTTAAAAATGAAATCATAAACACCATTAGACCCCAGTCCAAATGAATTATTTGTTCAGTTTTTCCCCAGATAGCCCTCAGTGAACTTTGACACTGCTGGACATTTCAAATAAAGTCCAGTCAGATCGGCTGTTGTCTCTTCAGATCTATCTCCCCTCCAAATTAATTTTATGGAAAATTAAAAAATCACAAGAAAAAGACTTATTTCTGGGGATATAAATGCACAAGAAGCCATTGTTTTGCTTCCAAAGTGCACTATTGTTGCCTTGGTAACAGTGAAATGAAAAGATTGGAAGCTGCTTCAGTATTTACGTCCTGCAAATGGCCTGTATTTTTTCAGTTGTTATTTAGGTAAAAAGGATTGGTATTTACCTAAGATAAATATGGGTAACCCAATTAGCACCCACAAAAGCAGCCTTCCTTAGATAACCTGCTTTGTGTGTGTGTGTGTGTGTGTGTGTGTGTGTGTGTGGTACAAGGTAAGCTTGTGCTGGACAGCAGTTCAGTAGGCAACATAAAATAAATGGCAGATAGAAGAAGACAAATTAGCAAATAAATTGTCATAATTCCCCTGGGATAAAAGGATTTACGTTTCAACTTAGTGCTGTGACTCAGTTTTGTGTGTGTGCGTTTTTTGGGTTGAAATATGTATGCACTTGTGATTTCAGCACTGTGTTTGGCATTGATGCATGTTTGAATATGCCTACCTGTGTCATTGTTTTCATGCTGTTTTCTTAAGTGTGCTTTGTACTGGCACTTTGGAAGGCACTCTAGATAAGAGTGTCCGCTAAATGACAAAATGTAAACGTAAATGTGTGTGTGTGATGTGATTGGAGTGTGATGTGTGTTTGAGATTAATGGTGTGCTTCTTCTATGGTTTGTGTAACCCCAGTGCTGAAAAGAGCCACCAGCAAGAAGACTCGTCTGGGTGGGGTTCGGCGTGGACCAGGGGAGGACAAGTACGCGGACATGTCAGCCGGGGGTGAGTGACACACCGACTGCTGTGACATCCAAGCCACTGTCACACAGAGACATGGACTGCAGGGTCATCATGGCCTCCAAAATGCAGAAATGTTCATCCAGGTGTTGTACCTGCCCCTGGCACCCAGACACATCCACTGCAGCTGTAGACGTTGACTGTAGCGTCATTCCTTTCAGGGTCACTGACTGCAGTATCAAGCCAGTCACTTGAGCACAGAAACATCAATCACAGAGTTTTCCCTGAAATGCAGGAACATCGACAGCAGTGTCATACCGCACAGTGGAGAGCGGCTTCGCTTCAGATTACTGTACCACTCCTTCAGTTTAATGTTCAGGTCTATAGTCTGGGGGGAGTCGGGGGACCGACAACTCCCTCTATGGGGCTGTCCACTGTGCCTCTTTAAAAACAGAAAATGAGTGAAAAAAGGAACAAAAACATGGTATTTATTGACGCACTGATCCAGGTCCAGCCCCGCTCATGCACATATTCACCCTGTCACTCTGCAGTGTAGCTGCTGAAGGAAGAGCCTTACAGGGGACTCTCCTGCCTGGCTCACAGCGCCGGCTTCTCCCTCCCATGTAAACGGATCTCTTACGAAGCCAGAGCAGCAGTAATCCACCATGTCATGCACCCAGACTCTTGATTGTCATCAGCTGGACGGCTTGTACAACCCAATTTGCTGTATAGATGTCAACCGCCTCAATTATCCAAGTATTCTGAGTCAGCCTAGTTTTCCCATTACAGTGCCAGAGTGGTATCATGAGCCTGTCTGGTTTTAGCTCTTCAGTGGCAAAGGGGTGGAATAGATTTCTCTGAGCTGTCGATGAGAGGAGTTTGGAATTTATTATTTTAGTAATAAAAATGGCTGCTCTGAGGTGTGGTTGGTGAGAGGTCTCTCCCCTTCTGAAAGAGCCTGAGGTATGGGATGTGTGTAGTCTCTTCCCTTTTAAAGAGACTGATGTGTGAATTGTGAGTGGTTTCTCCCCTCTGAAAGAAGTTCAGGTGTGGGTTGTGAGTGGTCTCTCGTCTTTGAAACAGGCTCAGGTGTGGGTTGTGAGTGGTCTCTCCCCTTTGAAACAGGCACAGGTGTGGGTTGTGAGTGGTCTCTCCCCTTTGAAAAAGGCTCAGGTGTGGGTTGTGAGCGGTCTCTCCCCTTTGAAACAGGCACAGGTGTGGGTTTGTGAGTGGTTTCTCCCCCGCAGGTGTGCCAAGGGCCCGGTTCAGCCTGGGCACGGCGAAGAGGGGCCCGTCGGCCTACTTCCGGCGCAAGGAACGCATGCTGCGCATCTCCATCCGGCGCATGGTGAAGACGGACAGCTTCTACTGGACCGTGCTGGGCCTGGTCGCCCTCAACACCATCTGCGTGGCCATCGTGCACCACAACCAGCCCGACTGGCTCACCGTCTTCCTCTGTAGGTCACCAAAACTCTCACCAAAACACTCACCAAAATCCACCGTCAGCAGCCTGGAGCTTTTTAGGAGCTTTTTTTTTTTTAAAAGAAGTCACATGGTTTACCTGTACTGTACACTTCAGATGAGGGCGGTTTTAATGCAGTCTTTTTCCACATAATGTTTACTTATGTGACTGTGATGAGCAAACAGATAGAGGGTTATCACATTAGGAGACTGAGTGTATGGTTTCTGGTATTTCATACCCACCGTGGTAGCTGGCGTTTGTTACTAAACTGAGCAAAGGTTGATCACAGGCGCAGAATAACCAGAGGTCATCCACTGTGTGTTCTGTATTGGCTGCTGTTGATTAGTGTTGATTAGTGGTTATGTCTCCTGAAGACTATGCGGAGTTCGTCTTTCTGGGCCTGTTCCTCATGGAGATGTTTCTGAAAATGTACGGCCTGGGACTCAGACTGTACTTCCACTCCTCATTCAACTGCTTTGACTGCGGGGTGAGTCCAGCCAGTCTCTCCTGACTCCACACACATTAACTGTTCAGTGTAACAGAAAATATGGCCAATTAATTCAGACAGCTCTGCACACTCCATTCACCTCTGAATGTGTTGTTGTGGCATTTTCATGTGTAGCTGTGATCTCAGACTTCAGTAACATTCTAGGTGGTTTAACTGTGGTCTCAGATGTTGGTGCAGTGATTCTGAGTGTAGGATTTTGTACAATATACCCCTGGGTGTAATGTTTCTAGATGTAGTGTTTTGTATATCTCTGGATGTAATGTTTCTGGGAGTAAAGTTTCTGGGTGTAGTGTTGTGTATCTCTCTTGGTGTAATGTTTCTGGTTGTGGTATGCAGTGTCTCTGGGTGCAATGTTTCCTTGGTGTAGAGTTGTGTAATGTCTCTAGGTGTAATGTTTTTGGCTGTAATGTCTCTGGATGTAATGCTTTTGTTTGTAGAGTTATATGTAGTGTACAGTGTATCTCTGGGTGTAATGTTTCTGGGTGTAATGTCTCTGGGTATAATGTTTCTGGTTGTAATGTTTGGGTGTAATGTCTCTGGGTGTAATGTTTGGGTGTAATGTCTCTGGGTGTAATGTTTCTGGGTGTAATGTCTCTGGGTGTATTGTCTCTGGATGTAATGTCTGTGAGTGTAATGTTTGGATGTAATGTTTGGGTGTAATGTCTCTGGGTGTCTCTAATGTCTCTGGGTGTAATGTTTCTGGGTGTAATGTCTCTGGGTGTAATGTTTGGGTGTAATGTCTCTGGGTGTAATGTCTCTGGGTGTAAGGTCTCTGGGTGTAATGTCTCTGGGTGTAATGTCTCTGGGTGTAAGGTCTCTGGGTGTAATGTTTGGGTGTAATGTCTCTGGGTGTAATGTTTTGGGTGTAATGTCTCTGGGTGTAATGTTTGGGTGTAATGTCTCTGGGTGTAATGTTTGGGTGTAATGATTCTGGGCGGTGGCTCTGTGCAGGTGATCGTGGGCAGCATATTCGAGGTGGTGTGGGGGTTCTTCCGGCCGGGCGTGTCCCTGGGGATCAGCGTCCTGCGTGCCCTTCGGCTGCTCAGGATCTTTAAGATCACCAAGTGAGTCCAGAGCTGGCCTGCAGGGGGCGCCAGTGTGTGTTTGCAGAAACGTGTGTTCAGTGTGAGTCTGAACTGTGCTTTCTGTGACTTCCAAATGCATTGATGTGGATTGATGCACCTTCCCACTTACATTCACTACCTTGAAGTAGGGGGTTTATAGTGGCAAAGGCAAGTGATCTTCCTGCCTGTTAGGACCCTGTGAGAGGGTGGAGAGAGAGCAAACACATTGCAGTAGAACAGATAAGTGACAGGGGGACAGTGCTCAGCATTATTTTGTTTCCTGAAAGATGTCTGTGTAGGGATGTGGGAATGTGCCTGCATCCCAGAGCAGCATTTAGAGCAGCTTAAAAAACGTTGAACAGCAAACCACATCTTCAACAAGATTACTTCCCATTCAGCGTGCATGAAATCAGCTCTTTACCGACTGTGTTACACCATTCAGTCATCTGTTGTTTTGTGCAGTATTAATGTGGGGGTTGAAAGAAGCTAATTATTGCACTGATACACCAATTAGCCTGTCAAGATAAGCACACAACAATTGGTTGATTCACTGCTGAGCCAACACAGAGCATTCAGTAGGCTAATGAAGTTAACCAAATGAGGGCACAGTGCTTGCGATGGTACCAGCATAGTGTCAGGTTAGCTTAGTTACTACTTGCTGTGCAGTGTAGTGTTTCCTGGTTGTATTTTGTTTGCTTGTTCTGTTGCATCGCTTTGTTGCTTTGTGCCTGATTGGTTGTTGTTTCATGTCTGACTGGTTGTTGCCTTCTGTCTGATTGGTTGTTTCTTTGTGTTTGATTGGTTGTTCCTTTGTGTCTGATTGGTTGTTGCTTTGTTTCTGATTGGTCGTTGCTTTGTGTCTGATTGTGGTATTCTGTTTTTTTGCTGTGTTCTGTCTGCGTGTGCTGTAACATGCCGCGTGGTCTGTCTGGTGGATGCTGATTGGCTGGTGTTGAAACAGGTACTGGGCGTCTCTGAGGAACCTGGTGGTGTCTCTGATGAGCTCCATGAAGTCCATCATCAGCCTGCTTTTCCTGCTCTTCCTCTGCTCTTCCTCTTCATGGCAGGTGCCAAACAGGCCTTGCATCAACACAGCTCTCCTGGGCATGCAGCTCTTGTGCATGAACACAGCACACAGCCTGTGAATCAACACAGCACACGGCCTGTGCATGAACACAGCACACGATCTGTGCATCAACACAGCACACGGCCTGTGCATGAACACAGTACACATCCTGTGCATGAACACATTGCATGAATGAAATAATTCAGCCTCTTATGTCCAGTGTCTGTCCTGGCACCCTCTAACACCTGCTCCTCTCTCACCTGCAGGTTCATCTTTGATGATTACACACCTACTAACTTTGACACCTTCCCAGCCTCCATCATGACTGTGTTTCAGGTTTGGCCCAAATAAACTGCTGTTACTCTCTTTGTGTACTTGCATTTGCCCTGAGCAGGGACTCAATTAAAGTCTACCCTAAGTCTAAAGTTTACCCTTGTAAATGTCTGTAATCAAACTAATATAAGCCTTATGCCACCAGTGGATGGCATCTGTCATTGTTTAATATTCTTGTGTGTGAAAGAGGTGTACTGACTGTAATTGCAGTTTGCAGGAGTGAAGTTCTCACTCTTACGTATGTGACTGTCTGATTGAGTGTGGTTTTGTTTCTCCAGATTCTGACCGGAGAGGACTGGAATGAGGTGATGTACAACGGCATTCGTTCCCAGGGTGGGGTCCAGTCGGGCATGTGGTCCTCCATATACTTCATAGTGCTCACGCTGTTTGGGAACTGTATCCTCTCTGAGTCGTCTCAAGATACATCACTGCATCTGTCACTGCTCTGCCCAGGTGCAGTTCAGATCACATCATTTCACTTAAATGGGGAAAAAACTGGTTATAAGTTATAAGAAAGTTGATCCCCAAACATTTTGATAAATCCAAAATGTAGCCCAGTGTCTTTGCTGTGATTAAATGAACATTATTGTGAAATGCACAGAGGGTAATAGCAAATTACAATCTGTTGCTGATGGGTAATTCTTACTAAAACTGTGCAGGCTGGTCAGGCCTCGGCCTCCCTGTATATAGCATGCCATTGATTAAATAAAGGTAGGTTGTGAGGTTTAATGTATCAGAGGTGGTTTTGATATCCTTGATGAAGCTGCAAACAGACACTCTGCTGAATGTGTTCTTGGCCATCGCTGTGGACAACCTGGCCAATGCCCAGGAGCTGACAAAGGTGCAGGTACAGACCCTGGGGCCGGGTGGATGGAGGTAGCCGATCCGTGCCTCTCCACTGGAGGACAAACAGCGTTTCTCATTGTAATGTATAAGGATGAGTGAATAAGTGAATTGCGTTTCTTCTGAGCGTTTTGGAGGCCTCAGAGCTTTTTGCTGTAGGGTGGTGGTAGCTAATGTCAACCACTGATACGTAGTTCCCACCTGTGCGATGCATGTCAGCCATTTTGTTCCAGGGTGCTCAGCACACATCAGCTGTGGTGGAGAAGCAGGGCTTTCCGGTAACGCTGCTCGTCATTGGTCTGTTGGCTGGGAATGGGTGGAGGGGGTGTTAGATGTAACACCAGACCTTGTTATTAAAGTGTGTGTCTGCCAGGAGGAAGAGGAAGAGGAGGAGTTTTTCAATCAGAGACACGCTCTGCAGAAAGCCAAGGAGGCTGGCCCTATGTCCTCCCTAATGTCCTCAGAGTAAGTGCTGTGTACCCTACCCCCCTACCCCCACCCCTGCCTGTGTACACCCCCCCACCATATTAACAGCGACACCCAACAGTATGTCTGTGGTTTTGGGGCCTTGCAGTCACCAGGTTTACAGCATGCCAAAGACTTTGTGTATTTCAGTGGAACTTCCTGAGCAATGTTAGTGCTTAGGCAGGACAGAAACCAGGGCATGGTTTTGGACCTCTCTCTGAGAGTTGCATTCAGCAGTCGAGGCTAGAGTCTCCTACCCATCCATTCCTGCTGATCTCCTCATATTAATCAAACATAAATCACATGAAAAAGACTATCCAGCCTCCACAGAGTTAGCTGCTAAAAGATGTTTATTTTAGCTGAATGGTCAAACGATCAGTGTGAGGCATGTGTGAGCTCGACGCAGAGTAGAGCTGAACAGATCTTTGTTGATGGTGCTCAATGAGGGACAGTGAAATTTGTATTTTTTATATCAAAGGTGTGCAAACCCAGTGCAGGTTGTGACAATTGTGAGCACTGTGCTGCACGCAGACGCATGAAGAAGACGAGCGCAGCGCTGCATGTGGGATCCTCTACAGCGATTGGCTGTCTGCATTTTGCATGCAGTTTCCCCCTGTGTACAGCTGAGAAAGCTGTTCCACTCCTCTACCAAAATGCTGCCAAGTAATTGCCATAATTTATCCACTTAAAAGTGTGATATTTTTCCATTACCAACCCCAGGAGAAAGATTTGTGTGCCACTTCTACACCTAGAGAAGAATGATGAGGAATACATCACTCACTATTTACTCATCTGAAGAGGAAAGATTGGGAATACAATACTAAGCATTCATAAACTCCTTTGTATTGTTATGGTGCAGTTACTAAATTGTTGCAGTAAATACAGTTTTATATGATGCACTCAGAAAGTCGGCAGGTACCTTGTTTTACCACAATGTTGCTTAGTGCTGAGAGTAAAAGGTTCTGAAGTTCCTTAGCAGTACTTCTCAGTGGCTGTGTCCCTGACTGAACTTCAGTGCTTGCTCCATACTGAAGATGTAGTCAGTCTGTGCATTACAGAACTGTTTATAAAAGCAGGGCAAAGTGCTGGGTGCTGGGGTGAAGGGGTTGAGGGGGGATGGGGGAGACAGCAGCACAGAGAAGGAGGAGCATGTGGTAGATGAGCACTGCATGCTGACACAAGCTGTGGAGACGAGTCTCTGCGACAGGGCATGTCTGACCCCTCCCCAAATGACCCGCACACCTCACAGCATGTCCCCCGGCAACAAGCATCCTGGTCACCCGGGCAACGAAGAAAAGCGCACCACGCTGGACACTGTAGCGGCCAACTCTCTGATACAAAACCTGACCCTTTAACTCAGAGAATGAGCGTCATTTATGTGTGTTCTTATTCCTGTGCCATACTTCTGAATGTCCTGTCACTCCAGATCTCTGAATACTGTACGCTGCACCGGTTGTCAATGTTGCTGTAATCGAACCATCTGGCTGTCATGTGACACTCTGCCACCCCGTGTGACACAGACCAAAACATTTACTCTTCAGCCGGCGTTCTCGCAGTGGGATGTTTTTGTTGCGAAACTAATCACGCCGCAATCACGCTCTGCCTCGCAATTAGACGCTGGCACCTCTGCAGTTCAGCAGGCAAAGTTGTGAGACTGCAAGAGTGTGTAAAACATTCAGCGCCCCGTCGCTGTGTTTCAGCTGCTTTACGGCGGGTTAAGCACACCTTCTCCAGCGCGAGTCCTCCTGTTTTTGTCTCTGTCACTGGGGCTGGTTTCTGTCTCTTCATAAAAACACTAATGTCTTGTTTTCAACCAACTGCTCATTGATTACATGGATTATACAAGATTACAAGTACCAGTAAGTAACTCTGTCTGTTCCCCTCCGTTCCCACACAAGCTCCATTTCCTCACCTCTGTCAGTGTTTTCTGTTCTCATTTTTAAATGTTTTTCTACCAGACCTTTAAATTTGCATTTATACTTTCAATATCTTTGTTACAATATAATTTCTTCCCTGTATCTCCTGAAGACAACAGCTTGATTTGTTTTTTTTTTACATGTTGTTTGACTGAATATCTGAGTGAAAAACATTTTTCTTTCAAATAGTTTTAAGCACTTGCAAAATTGTAGACATTATTTATTAGTTGTATTAGTTACCATAAAAGCCAAATATCATTTTCGCAATGTGTTGCATTCAATGCTCTGTGTTCCCTCTTTAGTGTCTACTGAGTGTTTTTCTCCCTCTGTGGTCTTTGTCCTGCCTGTACTGAGTGTTTTTCTCCTTCTGTGCCCATAATATGTAAACAAAATATTTCTGTCCCTGTTCTGTGTGTTTTTGTCCCTTTGTGCCCCCCTGTACTGTGTAAACTGAATGTGTTTTTTGTCCCTTTGTGCCCCCCGTACTGTGTAAACTGAATGTGTTTTTGTCCCTTTGTGCCCCCCGTACTGTGTAAACTGAATGTGTTTTTTGTCCCTTTGTACTCCCTTTACTGTAAACTGAATGTGTTTCTGTCCCTTTGTGCCCCCCGTACTGTGTAAACTGAATGTGTTTTTTGTCCCTTTGTGCTCCCCGTACTGTAAACTGAATGTTTCTGTCCCTTTGTGCTCTCTGTACTGCCCGTACTTGCAGTGTTTTTGTCCCCCTGTGCTTGCCGTACTACCTGTGCTGAGAGTGTTGTGTTCTGCTCTGCAGTAGGAGGAGGAGACACTACCTGTACAGGAAACGCGCCATCCACAGGAGCCGGCCCGCCTATGTCGATGAGAGCGGGGCAGAGAACGCGTCAGAGACGGTGGACAGCCAGCCCCTCAACGGCACGCGCAGGGAGAGGAGGAAGAGGATGAACATGTCGGTGTGGGAGCAGAGGACCAATCAGCTGAGGAAGAGGCGGCAGATGGCGAGCCGGGAGGTCCTGTTCGGCAGCCCCGGCGAGGACCTGGACACGCCGTCCAGCTGCCGCCTGCAGCGCCGGCCGACGCTGTCGCCCGCGGAGAGCCCGCACCGCCTGCCCGAGTCGCCCATGTCGGTGGCCATGCCGCTGCCCGAGCCGCCCATGTGCGTGTCCATCCCCCTGCCGGAGCCGCCCGAATCCGAGCCCTTCCCTGTGCCGGACGAGCGGCCCGCGAGGGGCCTCAACGGGAACCGGAGGCAGCGGGTCGTGCGGAGGTTCCGCCCCCCGCCCGGGGGAGCCATGGGGCCCGAGGACGGGGTGCGCCCTCGGAGGCACCGGCACCGAGAGTCCCGCCCGGACATGCGCAGCCGGGAGGCCCCGCACGGGGAGGAGGGGCCCCTGGGTGGCCAGCCGAGGGGCCCCGCGGAGGAGGGCGAGACGGAGGAGAGGACGGAGAGAGAGGAGAGGGAGGAGAGAGAGGAGAGGCCGGCGCAGGGTGGGAGGGCGGAGGGCGAGGGAGACGGCCCCCTGGCAGAGGAGCAGGCGAGGTGAGGACTTGCTCCTACGCCCACAGACGCCCAAACAGCCCGGCTCTGCGCTGAGAGAATTACACAACCCTCCTCCCTGCTGCCAGGGACCTTCACCCAGTTCACATGAAAGATTTGTCTGTCTCTGATAATTATTTGCTAAACAACTTTTTGTTGGACAATTTAAATGGAACTTTCAGTAAGGTAAATGGTCCATTTTTCAGCACAGTGAATGCAGTAGTCCTCCAACTCCAGCAAATAGTGGGGGGGGGAGATTAGGGCAGCGGTGTGGCATGATGGTAAGGAGCAGGGCTTGTAATTGAAGGGTTGCTGGTTCAAATCCCTGCCAGGGCACTGCTGTTATACCCTTAGTACTTAACCCAGAATTGCTGCAGTACATGTCCAGCTGTATACATGGATAACATATTAAACTATAACCTATGTAAATTGTTCTGGATAAGAGCATCTGCCAAATGACAGAAATGGAATGGAATGCAATGCAATGTAAATGTAGTGTAATGCAGTGTAATCGTCCTCCTCTCCTCATGCAGGTCGGGTGACGCTGAGCTGCCGGAGTTTCCGGCGTTTTCAGAGAACCAGGAGATGCAGCCCATGCTCAGCCCCCCGCAGCAGGAGGAGGGGGATGCAGGGGACTGCCAGCAGGGGGAGCCACCTCCACAGCGGGTCCTGGAGGAGCGTGCCCTCGAGGCCTCGGACCTCACCTTCACCGTGAACGACGCCGAGAATAACCCCGCCTCTCTGAACCGGGATGACCCCGCCCTGGACTCCAGCGGGGTGATTGAGATGGCAGGTGTGCAGTCTCTGATGGAGCTCACCCCCATGACAGGTATAGGACAGGCAAACTCGCCCTACTGCCACCCAATCACACGCTGCGCACAGATAACCTCACCCTACTGCCACCCAATCACATGCACAGCACAGATAACCTCACCCTACTGCCACCCAATCACATGCACCGCACAGATAACCTCACCCTACTGCCACCGAATCACACACACAGCACAGATAACCACTCCCTACTGTCGCCCAATCACACACACCACACAGATAACCACACCCTACTGTCGCCCAATCACACACACTGCACAGATAACCACACCCTACTGTCGCCCAATCACACACACCGCACAGATAACCACACCCTACTGTCGTCCAATCACACGCACCGCACAGATAACCTCACCAACTCTTCTGACACCAATCGAGGATCGTCAGCTTTATTCAATAGACAAATCTCACAGGTGCAGTGCACATACCATACAGTGCTGTCGGCTATCAAATTAAAACAGTGGATGGAATAAATTCAGATTCATGAATCCAGTCCTCACTTATTTTTCTTCATTAATGTAAAGATGGTTACAGTGGTGTGTCAGTGGTCCAGACAGTCAGTGTTGAGATCAGAACCACCCGATGTGGAACCACCCGAGGAAGGGGATTGGTTGAGATGGGGGAGAGGTGTGTGGGTAAAATGCTTTAGCATGAGACAGTATGTGCTGATAACCCTGAGAGTGTGTGTGTGTGTGTGTGTGTGTGCGCGTGCGCGTGTGTGTGTGCGTGCGTGTGTGTGTGTGTGCGTGTGTGTTTGAGTGTGCGTATGTGCGTGCGTGTGCTGCGTGCGTGCGTGCGTGCGTGCGTGCGTGTGCGTGTGCGTGTGCGTGCATGCGCATGCGTGCGTGTGCGCGCGTGTGCGTGCGAGTGCGTGTGTGTGCGTGTGTGTTTGAGTGTGCGTGTGTGCGTGTGCGTGCGTGCGCTGTGAGTGCGTGCGTGGCGTGTGTGCGTGCGTGTGTGTGTGTGTGTGTGTGTGTGTGTGTGTATGTGTGTGTGTGTGTGTGTGTGTGTGTGTGTGTGTGTGGCTGTGTGCTGTGTGTGTGTGTGTGTGTGTGTGTGGCTGTGTGCTGTGTGTGTGTGTGTGTGTGTGTGTGTGTGTGGCTGTGTGCTGTGTGCGGGGTGGCTGTGAGCTGTGTGCGGGGTGTGTGTGTGTGTGTGTGTGTGTGTGTGTGTGTGTGTGTGTGTGTGTGTGTGTGTGTGTGTGTGTGTGTGTGTGTGTGTGTGTGTGTGTGTGTGTGGGGGCGTGCCAGTCCGTGGGCAGAGCTGATCCCTGGGGTGTTTTTGAAGAGTTTTTCTCGTTCCGCCTGCGCTGTGAACCCAGCGATTGGCTGAGAGCTCTCCATTACTCCCCCATTACTCAGCGCGCTAGAGTCCCACACTATCACACAGAGCAGGTTACTCAGCAGCGCCCTCTACAGGACCAGCATGCTACAGCAGGGCGGTCTTCAATTCCTAAGGCTGGTTTTCTAGAAATAAGATAAAATAATACTTTGGGCCTGGTTTTCTCCAACACATGGTTTTTTCATACCTTAAGAAGACACATCTTCAAAATAATTATTATTTCACTGTAAATAACGTTACAATCAGAACTATTTGATTATTTATATTTTTTGAGAAATGTTTTACAGCATGAAGGTGTGTGCTTGTACAGACTTTCTTATTGGGGATCTTTGTGTTGTAGGGAACAGGAGGAAGTTTCTTTTTTGTGTGCTGTAGGAAAGAGGACTGTGGAACAGGAGTAGAGCTCTTTTCTGTGTGCTTTAGGGAACAGTAAGGACACAGAAGCTACCAAGTCTGAGAAGGAGGAAGAGGAGGAGGAGGAGGAAACCCCCACCAAACCCAAGCCTGTGCCACCGGACAGCATGTTCATCTTTAAGGCCTCCAATCCGTAAGATTACATGCGCACACACACACACACACACACACACACACACACACACACACACACACACACACACACACACACACACACGCACTCAGAGCCGGTTAAAAACTCTGTGCTGCCCATGACCCCACAGGATCAGGCGGGTGTGTCACTATGTGGTCAACCTGCGCTACTTCGAGATGACCATCCTGCTGGTGATCGTGGCCAGCAGCATCGCCTTGGCGGCCGAAGACCCCGTCTGCACCAACTCTGAGCGCAACAAAGTAAGACGCTTCCTCCACATTCGCTCGCATTAGATTACCTTCTTAAATCAGAATACTCTTCCCACAGCTCTCAGAGAAATTAACTCAGTCCAGGGGTAATGTGGTGCAGCTGCTCACTGTACACAGAGTGCTTTTGGCAGTCTTTGCCAGAGAGCGTTAAAGCAGTCGCTCCTCCTGGTTTCAGACCCAGGCTCAGGATGCATAAAACATTAGCCTCTGACATATCCAAAATAAATGCACTCCTCCTCCCCTGAGACCACAGTCAGAGACTCTCCTGCTGGCCCTGCACAAATTGAGGAGATATGATGTAGGTCGAAGGAAGATGCTGTTATCAGTGTGGCAGCATGTTTTGGGAGGAAATGCTTCTGACACGGATAGCCTGGCTGACTGACGCTGTCAATCCCACAGTAACCCTGTTTTACCAGCAGGGGTAACTAAACACAGCTGTCTTTGAACGGCGCCTGTTCCAAGTCTTGTTTTCTATAGATGATGTTATTTATAGGAATGATTTTTGGGCCCTGGAGAGGAGGTGAATGAGTTGGTGTGTGCTGTTTGTACCTCAGACTCTTTTTTTTCATATCCCCTGATTAAATGGTTAACCAAAATGCTTTGATAAGGTCCCTTGTGGATCCTGGATAGGAGGCTCTCACAGTGCTGATAGCGAAGGCAAATCTTAGGGACAGAGGGAGCCGCTAAAGGAAAAATGTGGTGAAAAAAGGCATCTACTACCCAGGGAGGAAGGACAGGAAGGGATGCGAAATGTTTCTCATGGTCCAGAATACCATTATATTCAGTTAACACAATGATGTGAGCGTGTTGGCGTGGACATCCTACTTACCCAATTAACATTCTATTTATATAGACTCTATTTTCTACTCTAATGACACAGACTCTATATTAGTATATTAATCAGTATATGGTATTATGGAGGAGAGAGTGCTTATTGTTGTTACATATCTTGTATTTATGGAGGCGGCCTAGGAGGGAGGGGGTATCAAACAATTTGTGTATTGAATTGTTTTTAATCTGTCATTTCCTGTAAACTTTTTTATTGTGCATTTGTGAAACACTTTGTGTTACAGCCATGTTTGAAAAATGTTCTGGAAGTAAAGTTATTATTTTTACTGCTATAAACCAGAGAAACTGAGAAGATGAAGCAGCTGGCAGCTAAGCGCTGTTAGGCTTTGGTGCTCAGATAAGAAGTGAATGCGTGTAATTCCTGTATCCATACAGGAGAAAGATGAGACTATTTTTATGGACTGTGTAATTGATTTGTGTTTTAATCTAATTAATCAAATGTGCTTGTCATGTTTTCCATTTGCATGACACTCTGTAGGTTCTCCGTTACTTTGACTACGTCTTCACCGGAGTGTTTACCTTTGAAATGATCATTAAGGTCAGTGCTTCCTTGCCCATGACTCGTGATTAGTTATCTGAGATGTATGTTCTCATATAATCGGACCCCTCTGTGTGTTCTTAGATGATTGGCCAGATCTGTGTGTGTTTTCAGATGATTGGACAGTTTTGTGTGTGTTCTCAGATGATTGCCTGTGTGTTCAGGGAAGATTTTTTTCTTTCTTTCTGTGCCCTTAAATTTACTATGTAACATTCCAGTTAAGATAAAAAAAATCTGCCCTCTTCTTTTCAGAAGAAAACTGCAAATAAGCAGAGTAATTATGCACATTTCAGTATCAAAGGAACAAATTAAAAATGACAAATATGAGCACATTAAACCCATTAAAGTTATAATGAAAATGCATCAGAGCAGCACATGTTGTCAGGTGATGAACAAACAAAGATTTAAAGCATGTGCATTCCTCAGCTACAATAGAGTGAATAATCAGTTTGAATTCTTCCAGAGAAAAGAGGATAATTTGAACTGGTTTTGCAGGATATTCTGAGATTCAGGGTGCTGGGTGGGTAAAGGCTGTTTTTCCCATGTGCAGCAGGAGGATTAGCTGGTAAAACTTAACTCTTTTGTTGGACTGAAGTTGGAAACAGCTGTAAAGGTGCAAATTGGGAGAATTTCCAAGACAAATGGTTCTATATAGGACTATAAGGTGATCGGTGGGTGGGTGGGACTGATTCTGTGGATGTTTGTTAGATGATTGGTCAGCTCTTTGTGTGCAACGATTGGTCAAATTTGCATGTGTGTGTGTCAGATAATTGGTCAGCTGTGTGCATGAGTATGACATGATTGGTCAGCTGTGTGTGTGTGTTCATGAGAAGATTGGTCAGCTGTCTTTGTGTTTTTCAGGTGATTGGTCAGCTCTGCCCGTGAGTATGAGATGATTGGTCATCTCTCTGTGTGTTTTCAGATGATCGATCAGGGCCTGATCCTCCACGACGGCTCGTATTTCCGTGATCTGTGGAACATTCTGGACTTCATTGTGGTTGTGGGAGCTCTGATCGCCTTTGCCCTGACGTGAGTTTTACCTCACTGAAGTCACGGTGTGAAATAACCGCTCACCGAGCGCAGATATCCCCTGCTTCACTGTGGGTTTATATCCAGCGTTTTTTCCCCTTATCTCATGTAAAAACACTTCTGCAGACATCGGATTCACATTTACATTTGGTTTGCATTGCGTGGGCGTGCTGGCACAGCTGAATATGTATTCGAATGGAATCAATAAATGAATATATGAATGCATTAAATGTGTAGATGAAGAAGCTGGAAAGTGAAGGTGGAAGGGACGCGTGACCCCACCCCAGCGTTGTGAATAATGGTGTGCTTTTCTTTGTTGTGAATATGGATGTTTTCTCTGGAGATGTACATTTTCACTATTTCTCTAAGCCTCTGTTTCTCTGTTGTTCCTGTGGATTATGTCACTGTGGGGCTGCCAGGAATTTGATTGGGTAAAAATCCTTCGCATATTTCCATTGTGCTGTTACGTTACTCATTTCGTACTGAATGTGATGCGGTGTGTATGCTGATGCTTGTTGATCTCAACAACCAGCATAAGCTGCTAATTGTGGCGTATAGTTTAAGGCTTTGCTTACTACAGATTAAATATATTGTGTGTATGAATTGTAAAAATGTGCATTTTTTGCACTGTTGTCTGTCTGAGCCCTTTTTCCATCTGTGTAATAGGATAGAGTCTCCCGTTACATTGAACAGCAGAAGCGCAGTGTGTTCCTGTGTGTGTTCATGTGTGCTTGTATTCATGTGTGTATGTGTGCGTGTATTTGTGTGTGTGTGTATGTGTGTATGTGTGTATGTGTGTATGTGTGTGTGTTATGAGGAATGATGGGGCTTTGGTTGATTTTGATGTCTGTGTCTACAGGAACAATAAGGGTCGGGATATCAAGACCATCAAGTCCCTTAGAGTCCTACGAGTCCTGAGACCTCTCAAGACGATTAAAAGACTCCCCAAACTCAAGGTGCTCAACTCTACCTGTAGCTGCAGCTCTAGTTCTGCCCGTGACATAACAAACTCAAAATACAAATAATGCTCTTCTCTTCTCTGTCTTTCTCTATGATTCCTCATTCTCTCCTCCTCCTCTGACTCCTCTTCCCTCTCTCCCTGGCTCTCTCTGCTGTCTGCAGGCAGTGTTTGACTGTGTGGTGACCTCCCTGAAGAACGTCTTCAACATCCTGATCGTCTATAAGCTCTTTATGTTCATCTTTGCTGTCATCGCCGTCCAGCTGTTCAAGGGGAAGTTTTTCTATTGCACCGACGGGTCCAAGGACACAGAGAAGGAGTGCCAGTAGGTGTCCTCCTCAAACACCTGCTCAAAATCTTCCCCATTTGCAGGAACATGCAGGAAGCCCAGTGCCATCAGTGCCAACACCCAGGTCCAATAAAACGGTTGAATACCAGTATCCAAGCAGCCAGTGAGAGACCAGACTGTAACCCTGGCCAAATTGACAGTTTATTGTGTAATCCAATCCCTCTACTGCTATGTCTGTGTGGTGCTAGGGTTAGGGTTATGGTTAGGGGTTATGGTTAGGGGTTAGGGTTTGGGTTAGGGCTTAGGGTTAGGGTTATGGTTAGAGGTTATGGTTAGGGTTAGGGTGGCAGTCAGAGGATGTGACCCTGCCCAGGCTGGCAGTTTGCTCTGTAATCCAAACCCTCTGCTGCTGTTTCTGTGTGGTGTGCTGTGCCCTGCAGGGGGTACTACATCGACTACGAGAAAGACAAGAAGGAGGTGAAGAAGAGGGAGTGGAAGAGGCACGAGTTTCACTACGACAACGTCATCTGGGCGCTTCTCACCCTGTTCACCGTGTCGACCGGGGAGGGCTGGCCACAGTGAGTGAGACCCTGCTCTCTCTGCTGCACCCCAGCGCTCTCTACACACTGTGTCATTGCCCACCTGCAGAGCCTCCACAGGCCTACAGCAATGAATGAGGGAGTGGGGTGAGATGGGGAATGTTCTGGAAGTCCTGGGATTTGGCTGGTTGGGCAGCAGAGAGGTGTTGTGGTAAGGAGCAGGACTTGTACCAGAAAGGTTGCTGGTTCGATTTCCTGCTGGGGCCCTCTGGATAAGAGCATCTGCTAAATGACACCAATGTAATGTAATGTAACGTAGTGTAATGTAGTTAATGTTATGTAATGTAATGTGATGTAATGAAATTAACGTAATGTAATATGAGTGGCACCCCCTCAGGGTCCTGCAGCACTCAGTGGACGTGACGGAGGAGGACAGGGGTCCCAGCCGGGGGAACCGCATGGAGATGTCCATCTTCTACGTGGTCTACTTCGTGGTCTTCCCCTTCTTCTTCGTCAACATCTTCGTGGCCCTCATCATCATCACCTTCCAGGAGCAGGGTGATAAGATGATGGAGGAGTGCAGCCTGGAGAAGAATGAGGTGCCTTACGCACACACACATGCACACACACACACGCACACGCACACGCACACGCACACACACATACACACATACACACACACACGCACACACATACACACACACTTACACACACACACACACGCACGCACACGCGCACACACACACACACACACACACTTGCATACATACACTCAGACACACTCACACACACTTGCATACATACACACAGACACACTCACACACACTGCATTGCATACATACACACAGACACACTGCATTCTGTCTTCACTCTTCTGTCTTCATAACACACGGACACACACACAAACATACACAAACTGTTTGTCCAAGAGCATTTATGTAAATGTGATCCCTGTTGCATTTATGTAAATGAGAACAGCTGTTGAGAAACATTATTAACATGTTCCAGCTGTTGAGAAACGTTATTAACGTGATTAATGCTGTGTGCTGCCGAGTATGATTTAGAGCAGATGCTGATTACCACCCTCCCCCCCCCCTTTCTCTCCCCCCTCTCTCTGTCTGTCTGTCTCTCTGTCTCTCTCTCTGTGTCTCTCTGTCTGTCTGTCGCTCTCTCTCAGAGGGCCTGCATAGACTTTGCCATCAGTGCCAAACCACTGACCCGCTACATGCCTCAGAACCGGCAGACCTCGCAGTACCGGCTCTGGCACTTTGTGGTGTCGCCCTCGTTTGAGTACACCGTGCTGACCATGATCGCCCTGAACACCGTGGTGCTGATGATGAAGGTACAGACTCGCCCTGCAGACCCTTCTCTTTCGATGGAAGTCAGTCTGGATAAGAGCGTCTGCTAAACGAATGTAACGTTATGTACTGTAATGTAATGATCGCACACACAGCACCATATCCCGTGTACGTGACTGTTTCTCTCTGCCGCTGCTGCTGTGCAGTATTACTCAGCTCCGGCGGCCTACGACACCGTCCTCAAGCACCTGAACACGGCCTTCACTGTCCTCTTCTCCCTGGAGTGCATCCTCAAGATTCTGGCCTTCGGCTTCATGGTGAGGGGAAGCGCGGGTATCTCCCAGCCGAGGGTCACAGTCCCAGCCGAGGGTCACAGTCCTGAACACACAGTCACAGTCCTGAACAGACAGTCACAGTCCTGATTCAGATAGTCACAGTCCTGAGCAAGACAATTATGGTCCTGAACTGGTCACTGCTCATGCGGTCATTTTCTGAGGGGCTCTGATGACTCCAGCCTCTGCATTAGAGGGGTTGCTCTGCTGAGAGATGTGGAGGCTTACTTTGCCATGTTCTACGTAAGATGTGGATTGATAAAGAAGCAAATCAGAAATCAGAAGCAAATAAACAGGCAGGAAAGTTTACAGTTGTCCTGGGCCTTTAATGGATTTGTGTAAAAATGCATCATGTTCAGCTCTGATGTTAATGACTCCTGGGTGAACCCTCAGGGAGAGGTCAGTAATTTGGAATAAGCTGGTGAGGTTTGATAAGAGGACACACATACTGATGCTCCTGATTATGGCTGTACCAAAGTAATGGCTGCCCTTCCCTCTGGCAGAATTACTTCCGGGACACGTGGAACATTTTCGACTTCATCACCGTCCTGGGCAGCATCACTGAGATCGTGGTGGATCTGCAGGTAAGGGGCGGAGCTGAGTGTTCATAAAAAAAAAAGCAAATGCTGTTTCATACCCTTGGCTCTCTGTCTCTGTCCTCTCTATCTCTGTGCTACTCTTCCTTTCTCTATCTTGTTCTCAGTTCAGTTCTCTGTATTTATATGCTATCGTTGCTAATTCTTTGGTGCACTTACATTGCCAAAGTCTCAGTAAGCAGTAGCAGTCTCTCAGTCAGCAGAGTAATGCTTAGTGCTGGTCTCTCTCAGTCAGCAGTGTAATTCTTGGTGGCAGTCTCTCTCAGTAATGCTCTCTGTGTCTCTGGCCCCTGCAGTCAGTGAACACCATTAACATGAGTTTCCTGAAGCTGTTCCGCGCTGCGCGGCTCATTAAGCTGCTGCGGCAGGGCTACACCATCCGCATCCTGCTCTGGACCTTCGTGCAGTCCTTCAAGGTGAGCTGCCCCGCCCACCTCGCCCTGCCCCGCCCCGCCCTTCCCGCCCTGCCCGCTCGCCCCGCCCCGCCCCGCCCCCCCGGGCTCAGCAGTGGGCAGAATGTGTATTTTGCGTCAGGGTCCTGTCCTGCATCTAGAGGCTGATGATTCTGCACTTCTCTTCCAGGCTCTTCCCTACGTGTGTCTGCTTATCGCCATGCTCTTCTTCATATACGCCATAATCGGCATGCAGGTGAGCCTGCAGCTTACAGCTTCTGATCCGGATTTACCCCCACAAACAGGCGGGACTCACTTATAATGCACATACTTGTGTTTATTACTATATATAGATATTCAGAAGGTTTTTCATTACATTCTGTGCAGTTTACACATTATTCATCTACATGAATGTTTACTGAAGCATTTCAGGATAAGTACTTTGCTTCAGGCTACAGCAGTAGTGCCCCACACTGGCGCAGAGCCTATAGCCCTCTCATTAGAATGATAGTTTGTCAAACACGGCCCACACTTCCACCTACACTTACTTACACAAGCCCTTTCTCCTAAATACCGCTGCAGGTGTTTGGAAACATCAAACTGAATGATGAAAGTCACATCAACCAGCACAACAACTTCAAGACCTTCTTCAGTGCCCTCATGCTCCTGTTCAGGTGAGATTTAACCCTAAAGAAATCTCTCCTCCGCTGTGTGAACTCTCCTCCAGAATGTTGAGGGCTAATAATTGTATTGAAAACTGTCGTGGTAACTGATGTAACAGCGTCCGCTTCAACCACTGTCCATGTGGTGGGAGTTGGAATTACAGGCGTTGCGGAGGCTGCAGCTGTGATTGGCTGATTGCCGTCACGTGACCTGCCCTGTGTGCTTGCGCAGGAGTGCGACGGGGGAGTCCTGGCAGGAGATCATGCTGTCCTGCCTGGGGGGTCAGGAGTGCGAGCCTGACCCCTCCATCGCCCCGCCCTTCATGTCCCCGGATCACGAGGGCGGCTGCGGCACTGACTTTGCCTATTTCTACTTCGTCTCCTTCATCTTCTTCAGCTCCTTCCTGGTGAGTGCTGCCAGAGGGCAGGAGTGGGGCAGGGGTTGCAGGGGCACGCAGGTCCCTCACCCCCCCTCCCTCTGCTTCCTGTCTCTGCCCCGGCAGATGCTCAACCTGTTTGTGGCCGTGATCATGGACAACTTCGAGTACCTGACGCGAGATTCCTCCATCCTTGGCCCGCACCACCTGGACGAGTTTGTGAGGATCTGGGGGGAGTATGACCGCGCAGCATGGTGAGGGGGGAAGAGAGAGAGAGGGGGGAGGGAGGAAGAGAGAGAGGGAGGGAGGGAGAGAGAGAGAGGGAGGAAGAGAGAGAGAGAGAGGGAGAGGGAGAGGGAGAGGGAGAGGGACGGAGGGAGAGAGGGAGAGAGAGAGAGAGGGAGGAAAAGAGAGATGGAGGGAGGGGGAGGGAGAGAGAGGGAGAGAGGGAGGGGAGAGAGAGAGGGAGGGAGAGAGAGGGAGGGAGAGAAAGAGGGAGAGACGGAGGGAGAGAGAGAGAGAAGGAGAGAGGGAGAGAGAGTGATAGAGTAAGACAAGTAAGACAATGCTGTATGGTATGTATGGTGAAAATGAGAGAGAGAAAGAGAGGTAGGGTGAAGGAGAGAGGGATCTGGGAGTATAGCAGGAGTTATGACCGTGCCGTACTGTGAGAGAGAGAGAGGGATTGTGTAGTATAACCTGGTCAGAGGCACTGTGGACTCACAGACGCTCTTGAATTGTGACCCACATTACATGACAGTGTTTGTTCCCGAGATTTCTTTCCTGTATTGGTTTCTAGGCCAGGCCTGCACTGATAGGCTATAACCTTAGCCTTACTCTATTTTCCTGCCTGCCGCAGCTTTGTAAACACTGAATAACCCTCTGACCTTTCTTTCTTCCCTTTTCATGTCTTTCTACTCTGTTTGTTTACTTTGTGTCTTTTTCCTCCTCTGTTTCACTGGAAACACACACCCTCTTCTTTCCTAACTCTGCCCAAAGTGGGCGTATCCACTACACTGCCATGTATGAGATGCTCACCCACATGTCCCCTCCGCTTGGCCTCGGCAAGAAATGCCCTGCCAAAATCGCCTATAAGGTAGGGCAAGTCACACGCCTGTCAATCAGCTCACCCCAGCCAATCAAAGGCCCTCCTGTCATCAGACGTGTTCCACAGAAGCTCAGAGAGCTCTGTGTGTGTGTGTGTGTGTTACATCGACCGTCACCTACATTGTCCCCTACTTATCTGTTCAGATATTGACATTTGTCTCTATTCATTATGATTTTTGGACACAGCATTTGTTCATTTCTGAAAGCATTTAGTGGTGATAACAGATGGAGATCTTTCAGTGTAGTTTTTAGCTGATTTGGAGTAACAGGTGTGGCCTGACAGTGTCAGGTTAGGCGTGATGATTCTGTCTTCATTCTGGGCTTGTGCAGAAGTGTAAGCTAGTAATAAAGGCCTAGTAATAAAGGCCTGTCATGTGAAGTTAAACAAACACATGACTATTTATGACAACACATGAAAACATGAGTACAATCATTTTGATTCATATTAATAGTACCTATAAAATTTATTTCCTGCAGCATTAATTTTTTGAATGCATCAAAGAAATTACCAAGAGTATGGGAGACAATGGCGAATTCTATGTGCAAATATTTAACACTCAGGCTTTTACATATTGAGGGCTTATATAGTTTATGTTCAGATTGAACACATATAATGATAATTATAGCAACGAAAATATTTTTTCTTGATTCTTTCACTGGTCACTGAGATACACAGAAAATAGTGAAGGAACACTTCATTTGCTTAACTTGGTCCTATTTGTTTTCCACAGCCACTTGAAGTCTTCATTTTCCCACATTAATGTATCTCCCTTATGCCCTGTGCCTCTGTACGTCACTGTCCACTGTCCCACAGACCAGCTGTGTGTGTGGAGTCTCTTACTGTAGACACTGTCCTCCTCCTTCCCAGCATGCCTTACTCTCTGACTCAGGGTCTGAGGGAGGCTCTAATGATTAGCACCCTCTAGTGGAAGCATACTTCTCTTTGAGCAGTGGTTCTCAAACTGGGGTCTGTGGAAAATTCTAGGACTGTATATTTGTTGGTATTTGTGCATGCGTGTGTATGTCTGTGAGTGTGTCTGTGTGCGTGTGCATTAGTGTGTGAATGAGTGTATATGCATGTATGCATGTGTGCATTCATACATATATACATATGCGTGCGTGTATGTATGACTGTGTGTGTATGTGTGTGTGTGTGTGTGTGTGTGTGTGTGTGTGTGTGTGCGCCCGTGCGCGTGTGTGTATGTATGAGTGTGTGTGTGTGTGTGTGTGTGTGTGTGTGTGCAGAAGTGTCACCTCCTCTCTGTGCTTCAGCGGCTGGTTCTGATGAACATGCCGGTGGATGAGGACATGTCCGTCCACTTCACCTCCACGCTGATGTCCCTGATCCGCACGGCCCTGGAGATCAAGATCGCACGAGGTGGGCGGAGCATCGTGCTGCGGCCGTGTTCTGGCTGTGATCCTCGGCTGCCATTCGATCCCTGTTAACTCCTCCCCCTGTGTGTGCTCCGCCCACAGGAGGGGAGGACCGCGAGCAGCTGGACGCTGAGCTGCAGAAGGAGATCAGCATCATCTGGCCACACCTGTCCCAGAAAACACTGGACCTGCTGGTGCCACTCAACACAGGTGAGGAGAGCGCCATGAGACACGCCAGGAACATGCCAGGAACACGCCAGAGACACGCCAGGAACATGCCAGGGACACGCCGGAGATATGTTCATCTTTACACACATGTTCAGCCATCTGAAAGCACTTGCTCTTGTAAAACCCAGCAGCCTCTGTATAGCAGGAGGGTTACATTAACAGCAGTCTATGGGTATGTTTGTCACACAGCTATTGAGAACATATCCAGAGCTTGCATTGCAGTTATTGCACACACTTATTGGTGGGGTGATTGGGATTGATGCTTATTAGAGATTTCTAAATTCAGTTATGAACTGGTTTATTAAATCTACACTGATTTCAATGTGTCAGTGCATGACTGTGTGTGCGCGTGGGAGTGTTTGGGCTTGCAGATCGTGCTTTACTGACTGGGAACGTTCGGTCTTGCAGACAGCACCATGACGGTTGGTAAGATCTATGCTTCCATGATGATTATGGACTATTACAAGCAGAGCAAAGCCAAAAAGCTGAGGCAGCAGCTGGAGGAGCAGGTATGGCACCTGTCTGCTTGGACTTTGCCTCTCATTTGATACTGTGATACAGTAACACTGCCAGTCTCACTGCTGGAGAGTGTATCACAGTCGATGTACACTTTGTTAGAGTTACTGAAATGAAAAGCCACAGCGTCAGTCAGTACTCAGAGTAACCCTTGTTGATGCGGTTGTGTAAGGTTTTCCTGTGCTGCAGTATCACTCTTGTCCAGGAGGGGTCACTGCCGCGCTGTTTTTCTTCTGCAGAAACACGCTCCTATGTTCCAGCGCATGGATGCCTCCTCTCTGCCTCAGGAGATCCTCTCCAGTGCCTCAGCAATGCCCTTCCTGTCCCACAGCGCGGGGTCCGCACTGTGAGCGCACAGCTGTGTGTGTGTTTGTGTGTGTGCATGCATGTGTGTACCTGTGTGTGTGTGCGTGCGTGCCTGTGTGTGCATGTGTGTATGCATGCGTGCATGCGCGGACCTGTGTGTGTGTGCGTGCGTGTGTATGTATGTGTGTGTGTGTGCGTGTGTACCTGCGCGTGCATGCGAGCGTGCGTGCGTGTGTGTGTGTGCATGTGTGTGAGTGTGCATGTACCTGTGCATGCGTGCGTGCGTGTGTGCGTGTGTACCTGCGCATGCGTGCGAGTGTGTGTGTGTGTGTGTGCATGTGTGTGAGTGCATGTGTGTGAGTGTGTACCTGTGTGTGTGTACTTGTGTGTATCTGAGTGTTACTCTGATCTCCCCCATCAGGACCAGAGGGGGTTTCGTGGCTCTGAGCCCCATCTCCCCTCAGGAGCTGTTTATGCAGCCCGGATCCGCAGGGATGGAGGACAGCGAGGACTACCACCCCCTGCACCCCCACCAGCACGCTCGGGTAAGCGTCTTAACCCTAACCCTAATCCTAATCCTAATCCTAACCCTAACCCTAACCCTAACCCTAGTCCTAGTCCTAGTCCTAATCCTAATCCTAACCCTAACCCTAATCCTAACCCTAACCCTAATCCTAATCCTAACCCTATCCCACCAGCACGCTTGGGTAGGCCACTCTCCTGGACGTCCACATGCCAGGCCTTACCTGCTGGATATCCAGAGAAAAAAACAGATGTCCCATTCTGTTTGTGTGCAAGCTCATTTTTATTTCATAGGCTTCATTCCATTGCTAATCTGTAAAAAAAAAAAGCTAAATGTACACTAACAGCACACATTCACAAAGAGGTTGGTTTGGGCTGTCAAACTAAGCCTACGTTTACACTATATTGAAGTCATCCTAGTGTTGCTTTTTGTTGTTGTTCATTTAAGGTTGGAAATTGGCTCACACAGCACAGCATTCATTCTCACAAGGAGGATCTGCATGAAAAGGCTCTTTTTGGTTGATTTTGGCAGGGAGACAGCGGTAGTTCCAGTGTTTTAAGTATTTCCGGCATTTGGAGCCTGATATATGCTCATGTTTAAGAGACAGGAAGCAAAAAAAGAAATCATAAGAAAAGAAGAGCCTGTTTCTCTTATGATAAAATGTGTGGGGATACCTTTTTTGTTTAAAAGAAATAAAACATACTCACTTGGATGCCATTTTCCAAATCATTTGTCTTATGACAGTAGATACTTTTTTACACAAAAATAAATGTAAATTATGTAAGAATTTTTCATAGTAACAAAATTCTGAAGAAACGTTATTTTGAAATGAGAAAAATTCACTTTCTGCAGTGTGGTTATTCAGCCAGTATAGATACTGCCCCCTGGTGGTCATGCCCATCCATCCTTACTGCTTCATCTCCAGCTCATTCACCTGTTCATCAACATCTATGTACTCAGCAAATCCATTTTGTTTCAACAAATCAACAAGTGACCCACAACAGAAAGCAGTATGCAGTATACTGACGCCGCCTGGAGGGGGCTTCGATTGATTTGTTTGCTTCACAAGATTTGATGCATGACTGTGCCTTCCTGTCATCATCAGAATCTTGTATGAAGTCATATTTTGAGTTTGAAAAGCGCTGGTTTTCGGCGTTGTCAGTGTCCTGTCTGTGGCAGGAAGCCATCGTCTCAGAGCTGGGGTTCGTCCGTCCGCTGTGAGTCACATGCTCCAAACCCTCTGCTGATTGGTAGCGATGGCAGAGGGAGGCTTCACCCTCGTGGGCGGAGCTACCATGTGCTGTCATTTGGCAAGTCGAATGGGCCAATGAATGCATTTACTCTTCATACCAAAACACTATGACTGGTTCAAATTGGCCTCCTTATTCTCGTGTCTGATCAGCAGGATAATTTACCCTTATAGTGGTATGCAAGGGGGTGTCCTGGAGCAGTGGAGAAACCCAGACATTTTTTATGGTCTGTGAATTGCCCGTCACTCTCTTCTGTTCCTGTTAAGTACCCCCAACTCACTAGATTGTATGCGTTATATAAACCTGTAACGTGGGTGCAAACGCATTTGGTGGTATTCATCTGCTCCAGGGGGACATTGCACAGTTGCTGTAGTTCTTGCACTAACATTAATTCACATTAGTGAACCTCTGATAAAACATGGCACTGTAGCTCCACCTATTTTTTGGGTTCCTGAAGCCTTGTTGTCCCATCGCTGTGGATGAGGGCCAGGTGCTCTCCACTGAGACGCTTTATTTCTCATCTCTGTGTGCAGTGTGTCTCAGTCCTGCTCCTTAAGGGTACTTCTCGTTAGTTTTCATTCCAGCAGAGATCTCAGTTCATCAGGTTTGATTTAGCTCGCCCTTTAGTTCTAATCTGTAAAATCCATCTAAAGCTTGGACACCCCTACTCACAGAAGGGTTTTTCTTTACTTTTACTATTTTCCACATTGGAAAAAAATACTGAAGACATCAACATTATGTAGTAACACAAATGGAATTATACAGTGACCTAAAAATGTTAAATACTATCTTCTACTCTAGAAGTAGCCAAAAAATATTGTTTAAAATTAGAATTTTTTTGAAAGAAATTCATACATTGGCATCACTACCAACATTTGTCTAAGAAACAAATCTGAAGCATCTAAGCATGAGTCTCTAGATCAAATTGTATTTGAATGCATGTTTCCCATTATCTTAATCAGGTGTGTCCAAAAGGTGTTTATCACAGGTAAAATGTTGACATGTCAAATGAACATCAGTATTCTACACTCAGGTTAAGGACACCTGTACTTGTATCCACCTGTTAGAACAAGCACACTTCTACCAGCCCGTATCTGTAACAAAGACTCGACCCTCAGTGACATCTGAGTGAAGTCAAACCAGGATCAGCAAGTGAATTAGCAGCGCAATCAGGCAGAGATCTGAGCTGGAATGAGAGCAGAGAACATCCTGCACTCCAGGGCCCCCCAGGACTGTGAAGCACCGAGTCAGTGCGGCTGAGCTGTCTCTACATCTCTTTCTCTCTCTGTGCTGCTGCTCCACTCATCACTGCTGTCTCCTCCTTCACCTGTCCGCTGTCCCAGAGCCCCCCGAATTCCCCTTCCATTGCTCTTACTCTGAGTCCCAGGAAACACGCGAAATACGCTCAGCACAAAATGGATTCTGTTTTGGCAGAATAATCCCCTCAAGTACTGTTAGGTTAAAAAAAAGAGTAATGAAATCTTGTGCTAAGACTGGTCATTTTGACTGGCCTGTTTTAACAGAAGTCTAGAGGGTACGGTATGCTCTATTATAGTCATTTTCACCAGTTTTTTTCCAGGCCTGTA
>CM032896.1:1915000-1942500 GCA_019176425.1 Megalops atlanticus
GAAGGATGCAGAGTGTCGTGCTTGTATTACAGTTCTGTATTTGCTTTCATTTTCACTTTTATGTTAACGGAGCAGGCTGTGTCACTTTAAAAAAACAATAAGCACAAGAAATAAGAATGGTAATGTACTGTATAGATGTGTTGAAATATATTGGTGTGTGTAAAAAAGACTGATCCAGTAAAACTATGACAGTGGCATAGCTATCTGGATAAAAACCCACACTATCACACATCTCTCTGTCAGCTAGGTCAGGTGACCACAGCATCAGTGCAGCAGCGAACAGATTATAGGTATACCGCTGTTGTTACATGTGTTATTGTGGAAGGCAGAATAGAGGGGAGTGTTCTGGTATTTTTTTTCCGAAACTGGATCATTTTCAACATCTGGACACAACAGTGCGATATGTTAAATGCAGGGCTCTAACCCTGTTTGAGTACCAGGTGTTCTGCACCACCTCGGTCTGTTTCAGCTCTCAGCGAGCTCTGAGAACAGAGAACCAAGTGGAAATCCACCCACAGCAGATCGCTGAATCACAGCTGCACAAACTCCCGATGCAAACTACAGTGACAGAACGCAGAGGGAGTCTGCAGCAGACGTGTACAGACTGTTCAATGCATTAATCGTTTAACTATAAATAAATGTTCTGTTTTTAATTCATAAAAAAACAGTTGAAAGCAATTATGAGTTTAAAGGTAGTATTTCTGCCTGCAGCATTTTGAGCTCGTGAGCCATCGCTGATGACCAACCAGTCAGTCGGTCTAGTTTTACTTCATGCAGTGCTCTCCACAAACAAACTGCCACAGAGCGCTCCAGAGAGAGAGAGAGAGCGTCAGAGAGACAAACCATGAAGTGGGTGGAGAAGGAAGAGCAAACGTGTGATTATATGGGTAATGTATAGGGACAGTAACACCAGGCCTTCACATGGAAACACAAACACCCGTGTGAGAGATTATGCACTGCCTTCAGAAAGGGAAGGAAACGTCTTTAAAAGCCATCCTGTTTGTAAATAGAATAAAATGCTTTTGACCATTAGTTAGCTGTTATCGTCGGTACAAAAACACAGACTGATTGGTGTGCTGAAAATATGTACTGTACAGCTACAGCCAGAATTGGGAAATTCATCACCTACTGGTTTATCACTTTGCTCTCAGGCAAAACAAATGGAAGAAAACATCAGATTTTTAACCACAAGATTAAATATCATTCTGTGCTCTGCAGGATATCCCTTAAAAATGGAGGTGCCCCGTCATCAGGCCGGGCCCTCACTTCCCGTCCTCCTGTAAATTTGTATTAGCCACACTTCAAACTTGTCCTCTCTGTGTATACCTGATTTATTTTATGTATTATTTACACATATCTACAATATTCAGTGGTTATCAAGTTTATTTAAAATGTTTGATGGAGATTATTTTACCTGTCGCTCAGAATGCCATTTGAATTATGTGCCCGTGTGAAATGTTGATCTCCGTAGAGAGGCCGACAGCCCTGTCTTTCAGCACGCCGTACTGCCCACGGAGCAACAGCAGGTTAACGGGCAGTACATCGTATTGTGTGGATTTAATGACATGTGAAAATGTGAATAGGAGGTATTTGGTATGCATATTATTGGTCTGTATAAGACAACACTTCTGTGAAACATACTAATTAAGTAAGGGATTCGTGGCTCCTGAATTCCTGCTACAGAAACGTTTATTGGTTTATATATGTAGTATATATAAATAAAGTGTCTCGTTGATTTCACTGTTTATATTTCCATATAGATGGTTGTCTTTATATTTCAGACATTGTTTTGTGAAGATTCCATGTTTCACAGTTATCTGTGTAAAGGACCAATAAAAACTATTGATGCTTTTTAATAAAATGCCAGTCAAGCTATGGTGAGACTCGCTTCATGGTGTGGGACATCGATATTCTGCAAGTGTTAAGTCTGAAGAGATCATGAACGTCACAAAAGATGGGCAATATTGCAGTGGGTGTTTCGGTCGCATCCCCGGACCTTGTGGTTCTGGTCAGAGCCGGAGAGACAGATGGCGTCTGCTCTGTTACGGCCATAGCGCTAATCATTTTCCAAAAGTGTTAATGAAACTGTGGGTCCTAACAAGAGAAACAGACAAAAATCAAAACACTGTATAGCCAAGTTTAAAATGTGATTCTAAAAACAAGACAAAAGTGGCGGTAGATTTCACAGTATCAAAAGACTTCATTTAGCTATTTTGCACCATATGTTATTAAGCAGTTTCCAGTATGGACTGATATGGTATGATATGGTATCCAATATGGTATTATCAATTATAAATGTAACTTCGAGTAGATGGGAAACGGTGGAAGACAGTTCTAAAAATCTTCGTCGGTTGCTTTGAGAATGATGTTTTAAACCGAGGTTTTACCGTAAGGAGGTATGGTATTACAGGATAGAACGATTTAAATGGAACCAGGGCCGTCATTTCCCATAAACGGCAGAGGAACACGCAACAGCTATGCGTGGGTATACGCAGACGGAGCGCGCAGGAAGCGTCACGTAATACTGCACATGACCATTGTGTAGACTCCAGCGGAGGCAAAAACAGGGTGACGAATCCGATGTAGTCATCCTGTCTTCCAGACGGAAAAAACTGGAATGTTTTGCGCTAACGGCCTTACAAAACGAGAAGAATCTCAGACGAAGTTAAATGCGTGGATGGCAGGGCGTATTGTGATATTCCTATAGACACTGATAAAATCAACTGTCATTAAACGTTTTGCGTCATGCAGATTGAGGATGGCTTGTAAATAGTTTACCCGGGATACGCATTTTCTCCTGTAATAAAAACATTAAACAGCACGTGACTGGCATTTCAATAAATGGGTCTAAGTGGGATTTATGTTTTTCTTTATGCCAACTCACTTCATTCCACTGAGTCGATGCACTGACCTTGGCGTTTTCTGAGGAAGCCGACCCCTACCTGTTAAAGGAAATTCCACGGAAAGGTGTCACGAGGTCTGTGCACACAATTGCAGCAATCATAAGGGTGCTGTACAAAGAGCTGTTTTCCCTCACGTTTCAATCTTGTTTGTTTTAGGAGTGACATAGTTGTGGACACGGGCACGCACAACTTAGTTAAATAAATAAGCTATAATAATAAAATATAGCTGGATATTTATTGTAGTGATTCAGACGCGGCACCACCCTTAATTATACAGTACAACATTAGCGATCTACCTGGGAATTGACCCCACAACCCCACATCTTTTGTATCAAACTCCCAGCATGGCCAAACTGTCGTGTACACCAGACTTGTGCATCACATGCCTGACATTCACAAAACCTACCACACAGGTTCCTTTTTTCTTAGAGGAAAATATTTGCCTATGGGACCTGTAAACTCCGCCTCCACGACCTTTCGGGAAGTTTGAAATTTGTTGACAGAGAAAAATGCTTTACAAACGTCTCATTAAGACGAAGTTAGATTTACATGGAAATTCAGAAGCGGCATGTTGTGTTTAGATTGGAAAGGAAATGTTGTAGCAGCTGGCCTGCCAAAGCACACTGAAGGTGAAACTTTTCCAATTTGATTTTAACTGTAATAAGTTACAATAAGTCATCAATGCCCTTCTTCCCTGGCTGCTCAGTTTTAAAGGATGACCTGGTCAATAAAGATACTGGGTAGTGTTTTTGTCCCTTTGCTTTGTGGGATACTCAAAATTTTGGAAATCTTTCTGTACCCCTCCCCTGACTTGTGTCTGTCTGCATCTCTTTCCCTGTGTGACGGAGTGCCGTCACTACGGTTGAGTATGTGCTTTGACTGCCATACCAACGAGCCTGGCTCTTTGGCATCGTGGTCAAAGTCGCATGTTTGGTACCCCGTAGACCCGGGTTCAAGGCCGGGTGGGGTGACTGCTCTCGCCCTTCGCTACAAATGGTGTCAGAAGTGGGATGGCTGGCCACGAGGCCATCGGAGGCGTGCCCGGTGTGTGAGCCGTATGAGGGACCCCAGGTGGTGTGAGGGACCCCAGAGATGGGTGACCCTGGTGTGAGGGACCCCAGAGATGGGTGAAGCACGGTGTGAGGGACCCCAGAGATGGGTGAAGCACGAGTGAGTGGGGCACCCTGGGATGGGACAAGTATGGCAGGGGAATGCGTGAGGGACGCCTGGTGCGTGAAGCGCATGGGCGCGCTTCCCGAAGGGGGAGGGCAGTGTGACGGAGTGCCGTCACTACGGTTGAGTATGTGCTTTGACTGCCATACCAACGAGCCTGGCTCTTTGGCGTTGTGGTCAAAGTCGCATGTTTGGTACCCCGTAGACCCGGGTTCAAGGCCGGGTGGGGTGACTGCTCTCGCCCTTCGCTACACCCTGAGTTGTTGGGAAAGCTCCTTTGACTTCATATTTCCCTGTCTGGGATGCCCTTTGGTGGGACCTCACACAGACAGGTGTATTGCAAAGTTAGCTGTGTTAAATCTAAAGTGTGATGCATTTTGGATATACATAGGCAGATACTGTTCAACAGCTGTGAAATCTGAAGGCAACTGGCTAAACCAGAGCTTATTTAGGGGAGATATTGCTAAGGGGAGAATACTTTTCCAATCAAGATTTTTAGTTTTTTGCTTTTTAATTAATTAAATTTTTTAGCCTACATTTTTAGCACATTGAAAGTGTAGAGCAGGTTGTGTAGATATAATTAAATAATAATAATTAAAAAACATCTAAATTGATCAAGGTTTCAGGCTGTAACACAACAAAATGTGATAGAAGCCCAGGGGGTGAATACTATCTCTGGCCACTACATATTATCTGAAAAGCTGGACAGGTACAGTTTCCCCCAGCTCCACCATCTTCCAGGAATCAGTCAGAATGCGTTCAGGCAGGGCAACAACATCTTTACTCATGTTCTGGCACTGAGAAAAATTACTGAAGGAATCACAGCCGATCCGTGACTGCATTGCACATGCAGGATTCCCGCAAAAGTGATGAATGCCACCCATATCAAAACCAGTGCAAGAGTTACATCATCGGATCGAGAAACTGAGGAGTTTGACATCCAGAAGCACTACAGTGATACCCTAGCCCCCTACCTCTTTGCCATTGTCTCCAGGTGGCTCTTGGAGGGTCTTGAAAAGGAAGATCACAGGAGATCACAGTGGAAGGAGTAGGCAGACAACACCAGCAATGCTCACTGACCTGGACTTTGCCAGTGAGATCACTCTGACCTCCGATAACATCTCACAAGCACAGCAGAGTCTGTTTAGAGGAGAGGAATGCTGTGGAAGTGTTGGAATCAGTCTCATCTCCAAGACAAAAGAAGACAAAACCAAATACAATGCAAATGCCATAGAAACAAACATCATGACTAGTTTCAGACTGCAAACATCCAGGGTCCTGTGTGAATGAGATTGGCAAAGATGTGAAGGCCTGCATCAATCTGGCCTAACCAAACACCTTGAAAAGCACCTAGACAGTGTTTATACTACAATTCTGAGAGCAGTGATAGGGTTCCACTGGTCTCAGCATCTGTGTGCTACAGAGCACTTCCTAAGAGCAGTGCGCAAATAAAGGCAAAGGAGCTGAGATTTGCTGGGCACTGCCATAGACACCCAGAGCAAACTGTCAGCAAGCTAGTATTTTTGGGCTCCAGCACACTGACAAAGACGACAAGGAGGGCCATCGGAGAGCTATGCTAATACAATCTATCGGGACACTGGTCTAGTGGTGGTGGAGGTCTCCAGCACAATGAAAGACAAGGAACAGTGACAAACCATCATCGCAACCATGAGCAAGTAGTACAGTGTGGAAGGTCAGCTTTTCGGCAGTAGTCCTCTTAGCCTTTGTTGCATGATATTTAATATGCCACAAATCATGGGAATGGCGGTACCTTAATGTGCCAGCATAGAGCAGCAGGAACGCTGTAGGCTATCAGAGCGGAGAGTAAGCGAAAAACGGCAATGCAGTGCTTTCGGTAGCTGAATGTTTAACGCGTTGGACATGCAGTGGTAGTAATCTGTTTTAAAAACAGCCAGGATATTTCTTTATATTTATAATATTTTCAGGTGCAAACTAGGTCATTAACGATAGTCAACATTTTTAATTCATAGCATGACACGTTTTTAAATTCGCGATAAGATTTACCACACTATCACTTGATAAGAGACATGAACTGAAGTTTTCTAAAAACTAAAATGGATGTGTAAAATGTCATGAAACTGAGCTAATACGTGATGGTTGATTTTTGTCATCTTTTTGGTATCATTGTACAGGTAGCCTACGTTGCAGGTCTAACATCTAAAGTTTGACATTGCCAACTTGGCTTGCCAACTTTATCACGAAAAACTGATAATATTCTATTTACATAACACCGCAGTCAGCACAGATTCAAAACACATTTTTTGGATTACTTTTTAAATCGTCTGTATCGGTATGCTGGCGACCTGCGAGATTCGATTGCATCTCCATGCACGGAAATTTTGCGTGGGCGCGATTACACCCTTTCATTTCTTTGGAAGTTTGTTGGAAAAAGGGGCGGGACAAATGGTCTTTTACGCATCCTGGTCTATAAAGCATCTCATACGATCTTCCATTTGCTACTGGGAGAGAAAAAGAGCGAGAAAAGCGGGCAGATTGACAGAGCCAGGTTATCTGACTGCAAACAGAGTACGCGCAGGATCTTCAAAACTGCATTACCTATATTACGCACACGCATACACACACACGGAAACGGGAAATACACACCACCGCCGATCTGAGAAAAAAAACCTGCATCCTCTGTATAGCGGGAATAGCGTCCAGCTACAGTGAGTACACTTTCTTTGATGGTGATGATGACGATGATGATGATGATGACGATAATGATGAAGAAACCTTCTTTTCTACGAATTTCTTTACTCTTTCACTGCATCGACTGGAACACTACAAGGAGCGAAGTTATATTACTGTTACAGTAATGTTTCCTAACCCTGGTCCTGGGGTACCTTTATGCATGCCAGGGTTTGTTCCAGTTAATATCAGGAGATTTGGTTTGATTTGCAATTGGTATGCATTTGGTAGCTCTTGGTGGTTAGCCGTTGCAATTACTTGGTGGAAGGAAGGTTTGGAAGTGTGTTTCTTGCAAGGACAAAGGTAATAGCATTTCTTAAACGTATTTATGCTCATTTCTCTTTATTTGCCAAAATTAGTAATACATATTAATATTACACGTCATGAAACCCTCGTCTAGGCTGTCAGCTAAATGTTATAGGCTTTATAATGAAAATACCTTTACCTCTGTCCTCAAGTAGGCTTATTCTGTTAATATTGAATTGTAATTTTTGTTCGAGGGGCAGAAGGAAATAGTATCATGGAAGGCACCTGTTTCTCTGATCTTTCTCTTAGTGCAAACACACTTTCAGCAACTTAGATATAGAAAGATAGAAAGACTTAGAGGTATTCTCGGAAAATCAAGTCCCAATCAATTACCACAGTCAAGTGTCCGCATTCAGTTTGCAGATTTGCTTACATGGGGCTACCATCGGACCGGGCTTGGGAACCAGTGTTACAGTATATTTTTTGTGCTCTTCATACATGGCAAAGTCACTGTGCTTAATCTTAGGTTCGTGGTGCTTCATGTAATTACTTCCCCATGTTAAATGTTTCTGTAGTTTATGTGCAAGAGTCTGCTTAAATGCATTTGGGAACTCGAATATTGCGTTCATTTTGACTGAAAGCTTACCACTCTACCCCCTCCCCCTTCTCTCTCACACGCACACGTGCACAAACACACACACACGCGCGCACAGAAAACCTAGCATATGGTCTACAGAAATGTTTTTGCAAGCCTTTACTGGCTTACCATTCCTCAGTGATCACCCAGCACCGCAGGTAATATGCAAATGTTCACCACTACAAGCATGCCGCCGACAATAAGGATGTTTTCTTTCGGTCTGTGACATCATCTCTTAGTCATACAACATTTTCTTTGTTCAACATTTTTTCTTTGTTCAGCCGTTTTACTGCGTGTGTGTATTATAACTAATATTGTATATAATAACATTTATTAATCCATGTGCACATTTTAAAACAAACAAGCGAACGAGCTTCATGATATTGACGTTAATAAGGAAAAAGTTTACCAAAGGCCTAAAACAGAGGCATCCCTTATGGCAAGACCTTTAAAGATGCCGCACTTGCAACACGGCAAAGCGCGCCATGGTTCTGTGCAGTCGTGTGTGCCAGTGTCTGCTTTTTACCGGTGCAGTGGTGTGTAGCTACGTGTGTGTTATTGTTGCAGTGGTGTGTAACAGTGTGTGTGTGTGTTATTCTCGCAGTGTGTTGCAGTGGTGTGTAGCAGTGTGTATGTTATTGTTGCAGTGTGTAACAGTGTGTGTTATTGTTGCAGTGTGTAACAGCGTGTGTGTTATTGTTGCGGTGTGTAACAGTGTGTGTTATTGTGGCGGTGTGTAAAAGTGTGTTTGTTATTGTTTTGGTGTGTAACAGTGTGTGTTATTGTTGCGGTGTGTAACAGTGTGTGTGTTATTGTGGCGGTGTGTAACAGTGTGTGTTATTGTTGCGGTGTGTAACAGTGTGTGTGTTATTGTGGCGGTGTGTAACAGTGTGTGTTATTGTGGCGGTGTGTAAAAGCGTGTTTGTTATTGTTTTGGTGTGTAACAGTGTGTGTTATTGTTGCGGTGTGTGACAGTGTGTGTGTTATTGTGGCGGTGTGTAACAGTGTGTGTGTTATTGTGGAGGTGTGTAACAGTGTGTGTTATTGTGGTGGTGTGTAACAGTGTGTGTGTTATTGTGGCGGTGTGTAACAGTGTGTGTTATTGTGGCGGTGTGTAACAGTGTGTGTGTTATTGTGGTGGTGTGTAACAGTGTGTGTGTCCCCGGCAGGCGCGGTCGCAGGGAGCCATGGTTCTGTGTGAGGAGAGGGAGTGTAGCGTGTGCTACCAGGCCTACACCCGCTGGGACCGGGTCCCACGCAAGCTGCACTGCCGGCACACCTTCTGCACCCCCTGCCTGCTGCGCATGGCCCGGCCAATCAGCGGCCTGCAGTCCGTGTCCTGCCCCCTCTGCCGCTGGAAGACCTGCGTCGGCCCTGACCGCAGCCTGCAGGAGGCGCTGTGGGTCGACAGCCAGCTGTGGGATCAGATCTCTGAGAGTGACAGTGAGGAGGTGGAGGAGGAAGAGGAGGTGGAGGAGGCCAGACAGACTCAACCCGCTGCCCAGCCCAAAAGGTGACTTCCCCCATCCCCCTCCTCACACCTGGTAGTACCTCCCTTACAGACATACCCAAGCGGACAGGCCGGTTTCGCCCACTGACGGTGGGGTTATGGAAACGCATAGAAGGGTTCGAAAGGATTTTCAGGATTCATGTAAGGACATTCACACAAGGAAGTGATTTGCATGCTACATACAATTCTCAGGTGTTATCAAAGGCCTGGAGTGCTGTTCCTGAAGAGATCTCTAACCTTGACACATAGGGCAGCTCTCAATCTTCAGAACGTGCCATTAATGACAGAGGAGTCAGACGTAGGTGGAGTACGTGCCGAGGCACGTCTGACTGCCCCTGCTGCCGCTGCTGCCCTACCCCTGTCATTTGCATATTTCAGCTTTCCTCTTCACACCTCTGTTCTCGCAGTGTCCTCACCTGAAGGGGTGTCCCTCAGGCCGGCAGACAAACAGGCCTCTATTCCAGGGTAAATCTGGACTAATCGGTGCCTGATTGGCTCTGTACTAACTGGCCCTTTCTCTGTCTCTTCTCTCTTCCCTCTCTGTTTCAGCTCGCACTTTGAGCGCTACAAAATAAAGCTGGAGGTTCCTTCAGTCCTCAAGAAGATCGGCAGGCAGCTGCGAGTGGCTGTGGCACCAGGCCAGCACATGTGAGTTACCTGCTGTCTGCTTTTGCCTTGTCCTAAGGGGATTGTGTTGCTCATGTCGCATGGCTTCAGGTACTGTTACGTAAATACAGAATAGAGCAGAACCAACTATTTTACTGCCTGCCAAGGAAACAAAATGTGTTGAGGTCGTCCACATAACATGAGACTTTGTGGTCAAGCATGGCTATACTACATTAAGGTTACACAGTATACAGTGTCCGTCGTTTGTTCACAAACACACGACAGTCTCCCTTGACAATACAGTATAAGTGCATGTAGGTCAGCACAGAACACAAAACACCAGAACAAGAGCCAGAAAGCTATCGTACATTTTCACTGGCTTTACTGATGAAACTTGTGTAATGTTGTGTTTGGGAGTCATCATACTGCATGGAGACTAATGGGCAATAAAAATTCTTTCCCTGCAGAGAGAGCAAACAGTGGCAGAGGAGCTCACATGGGGAAGCATTATGAGACGCCTCACAGCCGGGAGAACGATGTGAAACACCACACTTTTTGGGCATAGTATTACACCTGCTCAGCACGTACCAAGCAAAACAATGCAGCATACACGATCCCTGGTAACCATGTGACTTATGAAGGATTGAAGGGAACACTTGCACAAGATGCTCCATGAGAAATCTTATTTTTTTTAAGAAAATATACAGTTAAGCAGTATGTCTGGTTTTGATTGGTTTAGAGTGCGTCATGTCCAAGGTGCCTTATGGGTAAACTGTATGTACTTCTGTTTGCCTGAGCCACATTGTTGGATTTGTGCAACAGTGTTGATAGATCTGATGAAGAAAATGCTTGTAAGTGGTCATATATGTGTTGCCTTCTAAGTGGGGCCATTGTATCAGGAAGCAGCAATATGCTCTGTGTAGCCTGTGGCTGTGGAGGACCAGCAGCTGCTGGTCACTCTCAGCTACTGCCGTTTGATTGGTTCTGCTAATTCAACAAATTCAGCACTCGCTGTGCTCCTTTGGATGGTTTCTGGGAGTCACATTTCTGATGTCTGTGAAATTTGTTTTTATCTGTGAACTTTTTGTGTTCTGTATATATTCATGTTTTTTGGGTATTTGTAATAAAATAGATTTGAAAATAAACTGTAACCTGCTGTACTGATTTTTTTTATAATGAGCATTATGCCAAGAGGAGCATACCCAGAAGAGTGGTGAGCTAGCTAGGATGTAGTGATCTTTTTTAAACTTCTCGTGTTCTGACCCCATGGTTGAGGAACCCTCTTAGAGTGTATGAGTAAGGCATGATTCCAGATTTCACATTGTGGACTCACACAGAACAGAAAGCCTCACACAGACTGCTTCAGTTCTGCATGACTTTACTGTGACCTTCTCAGCCTCCTGAATTGCCAGCACCTCCTCACTGAAACCGCTGTTAGCCTACACTGCGGCCATGCACATTCTTTTAATGATGATTCACATGGCTGTTTGACACCTCTACAATGAAGAACAGCCTAACAGGAAACAAAACACAGTGTCACAATGTTTATATCTTAAGAGATAAATCTGTCCCTTGACTTTCATGCAGCCTTGGGGTAACTGACTGTCCCCTCCCAGCATGGTCAACTACTTTTCGCCACAACGCCTGTCTGCACAGGTCCCTCAGTGGTGGAGTGAACTTCCCACAGGAGTCAGGACAGCAGAATCACTGGCCATATTCCGATGCAGACTGAAGACCCACCTCTTCAGACTGCATCTCAGTTCCCCTTTAGTCCCAACCCCCAAGCACTTGCTGTTTGTACTAGTATTAATTGCTGCTTATTTACTTGTAGTATCGCTGTGTGTTATGGATATTGTTATTTAGTGATATTGAGGTATATGGTAGTATATGTACTTTACACCTTCCCATAGTTTTGTAGGCTGTCTAGAGCAGCTGAAGTTAACTTGTGCTAGTGTTTGAATGGTGTGGTGTGGGCACTAGCTAGTCTGGTAGTATAATTAGCCTGGTCTGACACTGTTGCTCATTTATCTTGGCTGGTCACACTTCTGTTCTCTTGTGCTGGAAGTCACACTGGATAAGAGAGTCTGTGAAATGAATGTAATTTAATATTTGTCCTTTCCCTCAATTTGGTAAGCTGCAGAGTGCGGTGTGTGTGCCTCTCTTGGTGAGACAGGTCGCAGAAAGATGGTTTTGTAGTGGGACGGCGAGCACAGCCTCACTGGAAGAAGCCCTGGTTCTCGGACAGAGGCCGGGAGATGTTGTGGAGGGCCCACTGCAAAATCCCATCTATGGAGCCCTGCACAGAGAGACAAATGGACAGACAGACAGTCAGACACAGCCAAAATGGCTACCTCCTGCCTCTATCCCATGCATATTTCCTTCCCTATTCAGTGTGGTGTAGTGGTAAATATCTAGCTCAGTAAATATCTAGCTGTATAAATGGATAAAATTTGAAGTTGCTTTGGATATGAGCGTCTGCTAAATGACAGTAATGTAATGTAGGGCCATCCTACTGCAGGAGAGCAGTGGTACACCTGAAAGAGGCCTGGAATACCGATGTGAAGCTGCTTTGTGACAACTCATATTGTAAAAAGCGCTACATAAATAAAACTGAATTGAATTGAATTAAATGGCGCTGATTGGCTGTCTGCCCGGTTGTGCACCGGGACACTGGCTCTGCCTGGGGACTGGACCCGGCCTGCAAGCCCAGCACAGAGCCACTCTAACTGAGGGCCCATCGGGCTGCAGGCGTGGGCTGTGGAGCTCTGCTCACCTCCCCCATGATGGAGTCCAGCTCCTCCTTGTTCAGGACCTGCTCCGAGAGAGGGCCGCTCTGCTCTGGAGGGTTGTCGAGGAGGACCACCTGCCAGCACAGACAGACACAGGCGGAGTTTGAGTGCACCGGACTCTGCACCAGAGGCTCATGGGTTCAGGTGCCCAGGCAGCCGGCCTGGGGTGAGACCCTGTGCCACCGGAGTTTTAAATGCCCGTGAAAGCGGACTGCTCTGCACCTGCATCCCCTCGGACTCTGCCACAGGGCGATCGCGCTGGCTGGAGCTCCCCCACATCTTGCTGCAGGACCTGCACTTGGCCTTCCCGCTGCAAAGCAGAGACACGCACAGACAGAACGACACTTCAGCACTGCGGCCCCACTGTCTACCGGTCAAAAAGAAACCAGCCGAGAATTTTAAGATGATAGTCCCCCGATCATGTACTATCTGACAGTATATGTGAGACATAAGTATAAATGTTGACAACCATTTACCCAGCTGTAAACAGTACTAAACTTGTAAACCAGTAAACTTGTCTTTAATGTCCTGCAGCCACCAGGTGAATGGTATCTTTTACCTTACCTTATCTTACCTGATCTTATCTCTTCTTTTATATCACCTTCGCCATCCTGGTCACCAGGAAATTAGTATAACCAAAATAATAGTGCTATTGTTTTCACCCTCATATGATATCATGCTGATATGAAGTGTGATTAATGTGAGTAAATGTTTTTAAAGTGTGGATGCTGGCAGCGTTGGGGACAGCAGGTGTACCTGCTTTTAGGTATCTCACCTGGAGAAATGGCAGCGGGGGTGAAAGGCCTGCAGGCACTGAGGGCAGGAGCTGAGCTCCCCCCCCAGCTGACACACCCCACACCTCTCATACAGAGCATCCTCAGAGCCCAGGAGCTGCACACACAGAGGAGCACAGACACACACGCACACACACACACGCACACACACACACACATATACACATATACACACACACACACACACACGCACACACATGCACACACACACGCACACACACACACACACACACACACACACACACACACACACACACACACACGCATGCACACACACACACGCACACACACATGCACACACGCACACACACACGCACACACACACACACACATACATACGCACACACACACACGCACACACACACACACACACACACACACACACACACACACACACACACACACACGCACACACATGCACACACACACACACACACATACACACGCACACACACACATACACACACACACATACGCGCACACACACACACACACACACACACACACACACATATACACATATACACACACATACACACATATACACACGCACATACACACACACACACACACACACACACACACACACACACACACACACACACACACACACACACACACACACACACACACACACACACACACACACACACGCATGCATGCACACACACATACGTTAAACAATGCAAATTCATGTTTGATTAAAGTCATCCGGTACTTTAACGTCATGTTGGCTTATCTCTTCGCTGGAAACTCTCTATAGTTCTCCCCTCAACCATTACAAAGGTAATTATTACTCTACCGGCTCTATATGACTCTCCCACAGAAAAACATTACTCTTCCGCATACTGAGGTGTGAGAGCACAGTTCAACCACTGCACACTTACAAAAAATAATTTGTAGTTACCATTACACAAAATATTGCTGGGGTAAATTAAATCCTAGCTTCAATAGTAATCACCAGGCCAGCAGGAGCAGTAACCAGCATGGCACAGGCAATTCATTAATGTTATGACAACAGTTTGCCAGTCAACCTACAAAACCTGCTAGTGCAGTTTCTAGGCCTGGTGCAAAATTCCAGCCCTTGTCTTACACAACAAATATGAAAAGTGATGATGCCGTGAAATAAGAGTAGTAATGGGATATATTTATATAGCTCCTTTCAAGGCTTTATCAGCACATTACAGTGGGGGTTGGGGGGCGAATCACCACAACCACCACTAATGTGTAGCAGCCACCTGGGTGATACACCTGCAGCTGTTTTGTGGCAGAACATTTACCTGACAGATGATGTGGATGGATCCCTTTTATTATTATTATTATTATTATTATTATTATTATTATTATTATTATCATCATCATCATCATCCAAGGGGAAGATTGCCCCCTGCTGCTCCACCAACACCGCTTCCAGCAGCAGCCTGGTTTTTCTCTGCAGGGCTCCTGTCCCATGGTTTAGCTAATCGAGCCCGCGGGCACTTCACTGCAGCCCTCAGGCAGGAGAGAGCTGCAGGACAGCATGGCTGCCGCTGAGTAGCAGCGGTTAACATTTCTGTTCCCTTATTTCCCACAACCCCCTGGGGCTGCACCTGGGAGCCCGAGGCCTGGCAGCTCTTGGTGGTGGAGACGCTGGAGAGGGAGGTGGAGGAGAGGGCGGAGAAGAAGGAGAAGTCCACCGTGGAGCTGGAGCTGGTCTCTGTCAGCTGGGCAGTCTGAAGCAAGGTCAGAGGTCAAACGTTCAACCAAACCAAAGAAGACAGGACACAGACAACCATAAAAATGTCATTCTTTAACATTCTTTTATTCCACTGTAATCTTTGTAAGATTGGTCTTGGCAACATTGCTCATTTAACACAGTAATAACTGGCTGTCCCTAAACAAATGTACCAGCAAACACATCTGATTCTCACAACTTTCTTCTAACATTGCAGTGACCTGAAAACATTTTATAAGGCTGCACTAATACAATGAGACCATAATGTATTCACAAGGGTGTTATTACCAAATGTAATTTGGTACAAATGGGCTGAAATGACAATTATTAGTTAGTTATTATTATTAGTGACCCATTCCTAAAGGAGCCCTCATGCTCACCTGCACAGGTGTGTAGGTCCTGTCAGCCTCCACCTGGCCGCCGTGACACAGCTGACAACGCCACGTCCCGCTGGAACAGAGCACAGGACAGCAGGCCTGAGCGTACACACTGCTCTCCACTACCCACAACACCCAGGTGAGCCGGGCCTTACCTGGGGATGGAGGTGAGCCGGGCCTTACCTGGGGATGGAGGTGAGTGGGGGCACCAGGCAGGTGAGGTGGAAGGCCCTGGGGCAGCCGTCGCAGCAGATGAGCTCGCCCCCGTCCTTACACACCGCACACTCGTCATCGTTTCGCGGGACCTGCAATGCCAGCGCGGCGTTCTGCACGTGCCCACGGCAGCACGAGAAAAAGGAAGCGTGACCTCACTGTTTACTCGCTAATAACGTAAAGAGGAATGCAAACTCTGCCCTGCCTGCGCTCTCTGGAGTCCACAGCAATCTGACAACAATATAAAGAGGTAAGAAGAGGCCAATTTCCGTCTGAAGATCTCTTTGGCAAACTGCGTAGGACTCCTTTAATTTTATTTTATGGGTACATAAACATTATGTGCAGTCCATCAGCTACCGTCTCAATGTAATCCTGACAGCTGTCGACAAAAAAAGGAGATGTCAGCCAAGTTCCGTGTCTCCAATAAATTTGAGCTCACCTCAATCAGGATAACGAGATATTAATTCCCTAGAAATGACGCAGCATCTTGAAACTCTTCCAAACAATGCCATAAAACTCTGTCTTCTATATACTTTGGCAATCACATCCCTGTAGACATGCTGTTGATCATTTTTCAGGTATTTAGGTATTTCAGGTATTTAGTGGGTATTACAGCTCTGCATGACAGACAAACGCATGCAGAAGTGCGGTGTTTTTACGTATCACACCTACTGTTGTACTTTACATTTTTAAGTCACGCTGTTCAAGAGCGCCTGCCAAGCAATTAATTGTTAGTGTACAGCTTACCTCTGTGATTCTGGTGCTTGATGAGGTTGCCCCCTTGTGGCGAATGTGGGTCTTTGCGGCCTTTGACTTGTTCCTTCCAGCCAGCTCATCAAACTTGCTGGGAGAGTAGAACTCGCTGCCCACTTTAATGCATTTCTTGGAGCTCCCTGCAAGCAAGCAGCTGCAGTTAAAAAGAAGGCCTGAAACACCTGGATGATGACATCATTGAAAGCCAACAGATGGGATACTGTCAAAAAAAAGGATGAGAAATGACTGCATTTAGATGATTTTCCGAATTTGTGTGAGAGTGATTGTACGTATGCTCACTGACTACATGTAATGATGTCACATATCTGAACATGTCTAACACAAACCTCACAGTATGTAAAAACTTGTCCTTGCATGTGATTGGTGGTTTTCAGACTCACAGCATATGTAAGCTTGTCATTCTATATCAAAATGCTTGCGTGTGATTGGTGCTTACCAGACTCAAAGACCTGCTTAATGAGGATCTCCTCCACTGCCCCGCAGCTGACCGGCAGCTCGCTAGAAGACAGGGTGACCGCTCTCTGGACTGAGGTGGCCATTGCCTGGATCCCTGTGAAAGACGAGGCCAGCTTTCATTTGCAAATCTGATCAAGCAACTTAACCAGCAAAATACTGGGAGAAAATTAGCCATACAAATCTGACTCAAGACCACTGTTCTCTGGGTCTCCAGCTCCTGCTTCTAACAGATGTTTACTTAAAGGACACTTTAATCTGTTCTCTGAAAACTGTAGTTTACCTCCTCGTTATCAATTACAATAAATTGGTTCTTGAAATCAATTTAATTTTTTTGAAAACTCAAGACGTATTTAGGGAATGTATTTGGGAGCTTATTTGTCTGGATATAATAAGCACACTGGTTGTGCTGACTCATGCCTCAGTGTTCAGTTAAGGCATGATTCTACAGGAAAGGAAATCCCAGCGAAAGCGTGTAGCTGGGTGCTCAGCAAATGAGCTGTGACAGCAATCCTACCGTTTCCCACTGGCAGCCGAGAAATCTCAGAGCTGTCTGTCTTCCTTACAGACTTCACTTTGGTCCCTGTAAAATCAGAAAACCCTGTTTGAGTTACACTTTTTGGTTCGGCACAGTGAACCGATGTGTCTTTGTCGCCCTCTAGTGGACACCTGACCTGGGCTGCTTCCCCGCTTGCCATGGTGCTGGGAGTGATGTGCGGGCTCCTCCTCTCTCGGGCTCCTCTTCCTGCTCTGGGGCGCTCGTGGTTGAAGGGCCGTCTTATGGCTGCCCTGAGGCTTCTTACTTCGCTTTGGCGCGCCGTCTACCAACAGGAATCCCGAAATTGTGTTCATTTCCACCGGGGTAAACTTAAACCCTCGCCTTCCCCCCCCTACCCCACCCACGGCCCCTGTTACCTGACTGGAGGCTGGAAAATACAGCCTGCAGTTTGGGGTATCGCTCCTGGTTGTACTCCTTGGACAGGTTGCTCCAGAAGGCCTGGATGAGGCGGGCGTCTTGGTCAATGAGCCAGGTGAGCAGAGAGTAGATGGCCTTGTGGATTCCCTCCTGCTTCGTCTTCTCCAGGGTCTCCTGCAGGAGGCCACAGCGAGCAGGAGTCAGACTCTCCCGACAGGGACAGGCTAGAGACCCTCTCTCCTTCAAACAGGCTTTCAAATCATAATGCGGGTACATCTATGCCTGCATGCACAGCTCAGGCACACAACAGCTTTATTTCAAAGCTCCTGAATATGAAACTAAATGATTCAAACAGGCTCCTACAGGCATTTTCTTCAACGTAAATTGTCTCAGATGTTCTGAGGAAATTCCCTATACTGTTTATACTGCATTTACAGGATGCTGTGAATAAGAGCATTACTTTTACTCTGTTACCCTTTGGATTTCCAGTTCTATTTGCCCCCTTAGAGTCCTTTATTTTAGCTGGAATTGTGTTTTAAACTGCATGTAGTTGAATGTTACATTTTACGCAGATACTTGTACATTTGCTTCTTGTTTCTTACTGAGTGGGAACAGACCGTGATGCTCCTGAATGAGAACAGTTTGCGTGAGGCAGCACCTTGAACAGGTGATCCGTGATGATGTCGCGGTCCGCCAGCCCATAGAGTAAGGGGAAGGGATCGTCGATTGCCATGGCGATTTCCGTCCGGGAAGCCCTGAGCTGGGAGGGCAGATCAGGGTCCCTATTGCCCTCCGTGGTGCTCATACCTGAACTGAAAGGATTGAGTGAGACAGAGAAGCACCAGGGACTAGAGCTAACTGAGTTTAAATAGGACAAAGGATGCATGTATTGGAAGGTTTACTTACTCTTGAGTAATGGTCTCTATTTCAGTATGATGACTCTTCAAAGTAACATAAAGCATATGGCATGTGTCAGATACAATTCAAATAGTCACAGCCTATGATGAAGTCTACAACAGGTGGTAAAAAAGCAAGCCTACCTTCAGTGTTGGGGATAGGAATCCAGAAGGATCTGCAGCTGTGTTTCACTTTTATGTGTCTCTAAAGCCATTTGAGAAGTTGCCAATTAACACCTGAGCCTTTTGTGTGACCAAGAGGGGGATCTGGGGGTTCTGGAACCGTTTAAGTGAAACTGTCACTGATTTAGTGGTGCAACTCCAGCTCTCCGTACCACTGCCTAATCTCCATCCACTGTTACACTGTGGTATATGAACTGACACTCAGGGGTCAACTGCCTCATTAGCCCAGTTGGATCACATGGTGTAAGATTAGCTTACATTACCCAGTGAACATCAGCATACATGCAGCAGTGTAGCATAGTGGTAAGGAACACGGCTTGTAACTGAAAAGTTGCTAGTTCAGTTCTGGGACAGAACAATGCTGCTAGTTCAACACTGGGAAACTGCTGTTGTACCCCTGAGCAAGGCACTTAACCCAGAATTGTCTCAGTAAATATCCAGCTCTATAAATGGATAACATGTACGAATTGTAACCTGTGTAAGTCGATCTGGTTAAGAACATCTCCTACATGACAATAATAATAACATATTAAAAGCATACACCTTCTCCATCATTACAAATCCCGAAACTTCAGGCTAATCACAGTTGGGCTTTACTGTGCCTCTCCTTTCTGTAGTGGATATGAAACTGTGGAAGCTGCATACTGTTCTGTTTTCAGTTGCGTGTGAGGGTCCTGTTAGACACTCAGAGCAGTGGGCCGGTTAGTGGCGGCGGTTTGGAAAGTCCACAGTTGAACGGCGGGTTGGTTCCGCTCTGTGCTCCCCCAGCTCCGTGGAGCGTGTCCTTCCCAGAGGCCCCCCCCTCTCCCCCGGGGACGCTGGGTCACGAGGAGGGGAAAGCCCAGGCGCTAACGCTGCAACGGTCAGCGGGGAGGGGCTAGCAGACACACACCACAAACCTCACACAGAGGAAGGGTCTTTCCAGCTGCACGGCGTGAGGTTCAACACAGAGAGCAGCCAGAAACACAGTAACTGCATTTCCAGTTCGATGGCCTGTTGTTTTTCTCCTAAGAATGCAAAGTTCTGAGGCTCCTGAGTGGCTCAGTCAGTAAAGCTGCTCACAGCCAGGGGCAGTGCAGTGCGGCCATTTGCCTGTGTCTGGGTGTCTGTTGTGGCCGACACACACACATGCACATGCATGCACAGGCACACATGTGCCTACTCACACACACACACACACACACACACACACACACATGCACACACATGCACATTCTCTCACACACACACACACACACACACACACACACATTCTCACACACACACACACACACACATGCACATTCTCACACACACACACACACACACACACACACACACACACACACACACACACACATACATATGTACATCAGTGTTGGCTGCTCAGAGGAAGCAAGGGAAGCCAAATGAAGCAGGAAGTTTTCTTCTGTTCCACCTTTTTTCTTGTTCTTGTTATGTGTCATTATAAAGCAGCACTGTTACATGAGCTACTTAGCTATGTTCAGTCCTGCTGTCAGGAATTTCTCCTACTAGAAGTTCAAAAGTGTCAGGACACAACCCCATGGTCAGCAGGCATAAAAATGTGCATGACAATGAGAGAACCAGGCGCAAGTTTGGTAATAAGACATCTTTATTGATCTCTTAAGACAGACATGCTAAATCTCTATACAGTGTGAGTGGAGAGCAGGACTCTGTGTCAGCCAGACCCACCCTGACAGAGTGGTGACATTAGCACTGGGAATGGCCTCGCCCGCTACAGCTGAACCCAGCTATCACACAACGTTGCCTCAACCTTGCCGTAATGTTGCTGCAATGCTACAGAAGCGTTACAAGCCGAGAGCGTTGCGCAGTAGCTGGGGAACACCCAAACCTCTCCCTCCCCCCGGCCGAATGAAAACCTTACCAGGAGTTCACTGGTGGGGGTTCTCCTCTAAGCCCCTGTCACGGCGCAGCTCAGAACAGCCTCACACCCTCCAGGAAAAAAATGGCTAACAAATGACAAGTACACGTTTCAATTAACCTGTCAATCAATAAATAACCCGCCCACCCCAAATCCCAGGCGCTCCCCTCTGTACCCGAGCTCCCCTGCAGAGCTCTCTCGACCCCCCGACGCAGAGCACGTCGCTTGCCTTTGTGTGTTCCCAGAAGGCACCGGTGTAATAAATAATTTGACAGAAAGCAAATCGCAGTGGGGACAGCATGGACATTCAGCACTGAGGCCCTCTCCGCATCCCTCCTGACTACGGTGGATATGTGGCGTGATATTTTACACAGCGGGGCGAGGGAGATGGGACCCCATTTCAGGGCCTGAATATTCTACGCCTTCCATAGTCCTGTCAGACACATAAATTCAAAACAAGCCGTGGATATGGATCTACAGTTCTCCTCAAAAAACATATCTGCCCGTCACAGCATCAGTTTGTGGGCAAATTGACAGTCAAACCTTCTATTGCCAAACGACGCTGTCACATACAGTGAGAAACAGCATGAAACACACGTACATTGATTGTGGTAAAAGGGTGCAGAATTACTTGTCCTTTTTTAAAGGAGGATTCCTGGTCTCGTAGCCCGACAGACACAGCAGGGAACCTCCCCCTCAGTTTTTCTGTAAACCGAAACGCCAGACTGACTGTGCACGGTCACACCGTAATACAGCCAGATTCTTTGCTCTCGGCTGCCTTCCTGCTGACAGCTTTTTGGCTCATTTGAAACTGAAGATATTACCCACATTCAAAGCCCTCACTGAGCTACAGGCTCTGGTGACCGTAAAAGAATACTACTAGAAACTAGGCGATTTTTAAACGTAATATAGATCTTTGAGATATTCCAGTTGCTATGAAGACAAACGGTATATTCCATTTACAGTGAAGGCTACTATAGGACAGTAGATTTTACATCGTCAAAACATATACAAAAAAGTGCATTTAAGTCTCACAAGAAAGACGTTTCAAATAAAGTAATTTCACTGACCACTGGCCAAACAAAATCCCAGTTAAGTTCTGTTGCTCTTCCTGATCAGATTTTTTTCCCCCTCTGCAAACCTAAAACAATGCACACATCATGCTAAAACTGTGTTTTGTTTTGTTTTTTTTTGTGTTTTTTTTTTTTTCCAAGTCAGCTACCTGGTCTCCTCAGACAGTCTCCCAAAAGCAGCAAAGTACATCAGTTTTGTTTCAGGTTTTGTCATGCTGGCTTTTGGTCTCAGGACATCTGACAGTGGGAGCCATCCTCACCTTAGACTGGCTCCATGCTAAAACTGTCCAGCTTTGACACCTTAACTGTAAAGGCCTGAAAGTGCAAACTAAAGTAATCTATTGCCGGGCTTGTTGCCATGGAGACACCTGCTAGCTGTATCGTATCCGAAGGACAGTTGGAGCATAAGGCTATGACAAAACTGACAACGTGAGGAACTCAGTAGCGAACACGTGGCTGTCGGTGGGGAAAAGTCAAGGCCAAAGTGAAGCCCTTAAATTCTTTAAAACCCCCTGTGTGTCTTCCTCATCGGTGAATCAGGACTGCATCTAACTAAGGATGATCACGACCATAGAAATACTATATACAGTACCGTGTAGTGCGTCTCAGTGTCTGGGAAAGCTTGTGAAATCACATCAGCAAAAATAATCAATACGCAATGCTTCAAAGGACATGGCTTTTTCAAAGGGTCCAGTTGCTATCTAAAGTTGCCTGTATAGATAGATAACATTTACACATACTACCGACTGAAAACAAATTCTTAAATCAAGTATTCAAATCCATTTTTTACAGGAATGTCAGACGAGAGAACTTTCCACGTGATGCATAAAGTCACAGGTGTTAATAAGCTCGAACATTTTCAACTTGTGTACATCGGCAGACAGAATAAATGCTGAAAAACGGCTTGCATGCATGCTGTGTATATTGTCAGGAATGCTAGTGTGTTTTTTTTCTTTACAGCTACAGGACTGGCCTGGTCCAATCCCTCTGGTTCTGGAACAAGCTGAATACTTAGGTTGTCTGCATTGTTTTTAGTGCTTTTCCTTATGTATACAAAAATACAAAACAAAAAACTGTACCATTCTAGTTTTTCAAAAAAGTATACACACGTTTGGAATTCATCTACCATATTTTGTTTTCTTTCTGTTTTTTTTTTTTTCTTTTTGAATTTTTAAGTTTTTTTTTGGCAATTTCGTTAGTAAAGTACAATATTTTACAACTGAAGATTGAAGTAACACTAGTTCCAACCAATCAGATGTAAAAGGCCAAATATCCAATCTGAAAACTCAACTGGAAGCTAACCAATAGGAAGCAACACAACAAGCATGTGGTGTAAATGATGCCCGCCCAGTCGGGGTCCTGTGCATTAACAGGAACAGCCTCCTTCGGTGGTCGGGGGCTCCTGCGGTTTGTCCAGCTTGATGTCAATCACTGGAGGGGGTGGGCTGTTAAGGAAAACTTTGAAGAAAGAAAAAAAAAAACTGAAAACAAACGGTTTGGCACACACACTACACAAGGAATACAGGAATCCCTGCAGGCCTGTTGCACAAAAACTGCATTACATTTTCAATACAGACCATAAGATGATATTTGATGATATAATCATAAATCGCTGGTGTACTGTTATGTAAAGTCAGAACAACAACAAACATAAAGAACTGCCCTGTTTAAAGCTTTTTTACTTTGTAAAAATAGACTATTTACACACCATGGAAAATCCCACTACCCCCACTGCAGCCAGCTGAGACGTGTGCGAAACCCGATGTGGGAAATATGCTGCATCATGGCTCCCTGCAGTGCTGGCAGCACTCGAAGGCTGAGAGAGCTGCTCTGATGTCTCTCAGGAGCCAGGTGGCATCCTTTCCTGAGGACCTCAACCCCCCCTTCCTGCTCCAGTGCGGATCTCTGAAACATCTCCCTGTTCCTCACCGTGCTATGATGTCACCCTTCTGGTTAAAGCGCGATGACTGACACAAACAGAGACAGGGCTGGAAGAATAGCAGGCCTAGACTGATGCGAATGAATTAAAATGGTCTCAGGTGGGTACAGGAAAGAATGCAAAGTTATGTAAAATACATGCATCGGTATGAGCGGGGACAGGTGGAAATGTATATTTAATATCTGCTGCTGACAGGCGAATTAAAGTGACATGAGTTCTGAGTGCTGGTATGGTAGACTCCTCCCTGATAAGATCCCTCATTCAGCCAATGGCAGCTTCTCCAGAGCAGGCTCTCAGCTCCTCTCTCTCGGCTGTCACTTAACAGACCCGTGTCCAGAGCTCTGGCTCCTGGTTCTCTATGAATTGTTGTGAGGGGGGGGGGGGGTTCCAGAGGCTTGTCACTAGTCTGGGAGGGGGTGTGAAAGTGACCCTCTGTTGGATCTGCAGACAGCCTTGGCTCCATCTGTGACCCCAGCATTCTGTCAGCTCCGCGGCAACCGACCGCAGGTGTTATTTGGAGGTCTGAGCTTTTGCCAGGCTGAGGTCAAAGGAGTTCCCCTTGGGGAGGACACTCAGAGAGGGGATAAGATGAAGGACCCTGCTGAACCCAGGTGGCAGGTGAAAGGACCTGATGTCCAGGTAGACCAGGTGGTGACCTCCAAGGGAGGGGTGGGATGGGTTGGGTTCCTGCCCGTCTTCCACCTGGGACACCCACCACACTCCCACAGGTCTGCTCAGGTGGCTCAGATGCGCTCTGTAATGCATTGCTGCTGATAACGTCATCTCAAGGAAGCTGAGGGATGAAGCCTCCAAAGGCACGAGCTTTGTGTTAAAATGCTTTCCCAGCTCCACAGCTCATGAACACTGCAGACCATCTACATGGGGCTTCACACACCTCTTCTGCACATCGCTTGGATTACTGGGTCCCTGCTGGTTTGTAAACAGGTCGCACCATAAGGGCGACCATCAGAGGGTTTTCCTATCCCCGTTAGCACCGAGAGCCTGACGCACACAACGTCTTCCTCTGACCTCTGACCTCTGCCTCCCCTGAAGCACCGGAGATACGGAGCAGCTCTGAACCGGGCGAAAAAGGAAAAGAGGTTTGCGTCATGGAGGCCTTGACACCCCTCATAAATCAGCCAGCTGGGGTTGACCTTCCCCTGTGGAAACAGGCAATTAGGAGAAATAGCTCCCGTAAATTGCATCTACTACCATGTTGTGTTCTCCCTGAAACATGTCACGTGACCATTGAGCACTGATGCAACAGTGGGAGGGAAGTAAAATCAATATAAACGGCAAACTTATGATACCTGCACAACAAACCCTCAAAGCACTGTCAGCCACCTCGAACACTTTTTTCTTGGTTTCAAAGTTGTGTGTGTGTTGTGGTTGTGTTTTTTTCCTTGTATAATCTATGTTGGAGCAGCAGTTTAAGAAGCACAAAGTTCTTTTGTCCCTGAAAGCACAGCACTTGTTTATCGCAGTGCTTCTTCGCGCAGTAATACTCAGGCTGTCTGCAGGATCCGTGGTGCTTGCGTTCCTGCAGATTTACCAGTGTTCATGAATACCAATGTCCCTCCTACCCCCCTCCTGCAGTAGCTCACCCCAGACCCTCACAGCTGGGTGCCTGCCTAACTCAGGTCCCTTTGCAGCACATATTGCAACTGGCCACCCGGTATGTGAGCAGCAAAAGAAAAATCTACATAGTTCATATGTGAGATTTAGATGTGAGCTTACACTGCCTACAAGATACAGCCATTTAAATAACTCTGAGGCAAGGCCTAGCCATCTGCCAGGCAGAACGCACAGGCTTCAGAAACAGGGACAATCCCAGGGACACTTCTTATGAGTATCATGCATGCAGGGGGCCGGTGGACAAAATGTATGTGCGTCTGACACACTGAGTTGTCTTTCTGTGTAAGTGAGAACTGGTTTGTGTAATCAGGGACAACATTCACCCGCATAACAGGAGATTACATCATAAAGGATGTTTATGGCTACACAGGGTGTTTAAGACCAGCAGAAGTACTGTACATAATATCTCTGAAATATCTGAATCTGATATCTGAAATATCTCTTATTGTCATAATAATTCCATTATGATGCATGACCAGATCTTCCATTGCTAAGGCTACCAGGGCATCAGACTGCCATATACTTTAAGTCTGTTTACAGCCCTGATTAAACACAAGGGGATGTAATAAACTTACAACTTTAACTGTACAAAGCAGTTTCAGAGACAAGAGATAAGAAACTGAAATCACATTTATACCCTGAGATATTATTATATTAACCTCTAGTGCTATTACAGTAACCCCTTTTCATGGTTGTCAGTGCTGTTTTTGGCTGACATTGTCCCTTGGGTTGATGAACTTCTCATCATTGGCTGTCACATCACTGAAGAAATAAACAAGCTAATGGAAGCAGGGGAAGCTGCTGAAATGGAAAGCGTTTCTAAAAGATTGGTGGTTACTATGGAGATCAGACTTCTGCTGAAGGAACAGAAAAATTAGACATGCCACAAACTCAATGGGGTGTGTGTGTGTGTGTGTGTGTGTGTGTGTGTGTGTGTGTGTGTGTGTGTGCGCATGCGTGTGCATGTGTGTGTATGTGTGCGTGTGTTGTGTGTGTGTGTACTGGGGTGGGAGGTATGCTGTCAGTTCTGTGTGGGGAAAAAAGAGTCAGGTTAAATGTTATCTTTTTTTCTGTAGAACTCACTGTCAAGGAAAATTGGAAGCGTGACTGGATACACAGAAAAAAAGAATTCCAGATGAGCAGTAGCAGCAATGTGTTCAAGGGCACTAAACTCCCTGTGCTTAACGCTGAAGCCTTCCCGGGCACCAACAGGCTGTGCCAATGCCAGAAGCTACACAAAGGGTGCCAAACCAACTGAACTGTGTTAAAGACCTATTTTACTTTCAGACACAGAGCACACAGTAAGTGCTCGGGGAAATGATACTGTTTTATATTCGATCTCTTCTACTGAACAAATATCTTACAACAGAGAGGCTCCCAAATGCCAAATTATCAGCGGTCAGGACAGACTCAGCACCAGGAGAAAATACAAAGGGGTGCACTTGCAATCCATTGGGGGGCACAAAAAGTCATAAATGCTATGTAGACATCGGGATATGAGGAGACAACTGGGGGGGACACTGAATGCAGTGCACCCCTAAACACCCCATTAGTGCCAGGCCTGGGTCAGGATGGGCACCTCCTCCCTGTGCCAGGCTTCAGAACATGGCCTGCAGGGGCGGCTGCCCGCGTGCCTGAGTGATGAAGGAGTCCCGCACGACCGCTCCCAGGCACTTACTCTCCGCGACTCTGCGAGAGGACCGCACCGGTCCCCTGGGAGGAGCGCCGGCGGGCTGACAAATGCATCAAAATCTACTTCGACTGGAGCCGAGGCATTAGAGAAAGCAGAGCCAGCTGCAAGGCTTTTACACACTCACTGATTGTGTCTCCATCACTGGATGGGGCTAACTGTTCTCTGGCACTCCTGTGCAGACATTTTATTCATCATAATTACTTCCACAGTATCCAGCAGGAGGCGGGGTTCCTCTCAGCGTTGTCGGACTCCTCTCCGCACTAACAGGCAGATTTAGTAAACCTCTTAGCGTGTGCTGCCCCTGTTCTCTGGCAGCACAAAGCTCTCGTGTCGTTTCAGCTTCTCTGGGAAGCACGGCAGGCAGACGGGTGAGGTTGCAGTGGGG
>CM032896.1:1945000-1955000 GCA_019176425.1 Megalops atlanticus
CGCACACACACACACACACACACACACACACACACACACACACACACACACACACCTGCATATCAATCAAATATGGGAGTTGGCTTCCAGTGAATTTGGTTTGGTAGAATTCAGCTCTGTCCTATTCAGATGTCCTAACACCCTGTATCATATTGCTACACATTATAACCAAATTTGACCGCTCATGTTAAAGGGTATTTAATTACACAAAGACACTGATGCTAATCTAGTCTTGCAATAAAATCCAATAAAACATTTTATATTATAGAATATTACCTTTGCTTTGAAATAACAAGACATTTGAATAAAATAAGTCCTCCTTGATTCTGTGATCACACTTACTATTCAAGGTTATTGGCAAGATCATACACCCCATACTGAACAGTATGAATACTGCATGTTAATATGGAATACATCATATAAATGAATACTACTTAAACACACACACACATCTCTATTCATTAAATGCATGCCACATGTCTTGGAATATGAAATTTACTAATAATATGCACCCATTTAATCATATTCAACATAAAGAAAATTATATGGTAAAGCACATTCTTCATATCCATAAAACATAAATATATATGGCTATATGACTCCTCTGCAGGTGGTAAGCGATAAAGCATACGTTTATAGCACTACTTATTTTTTCACAGCTTTTGAACAGTACTTCTGAAATACCTTTGCCTGATATCCAGTGTATGCTGTTAAACGGGTTAAGAATAAGACATACTGTGTGAAGAGTGAAGTCTTTAGTACCATGATTTCGGTCTCTGTGTTGAATTCCTGGTGCCCAGTTCTCCCATTATTCTCCTACAGCCACACGGTGTATGAGGACAACCTGTGCAGCGTTTGATCCTCAGTGGAGAAAGAATGAACTCCTCGAGAACAGAGGCACGCTTTGTGCTTCTCTGTCTTTCCTCCACAGATACATTGCATTTTCATTCTTTTTATTCTATTATGCCTCTAATTTGGACATTATCCAATTCTTCATTATTAAAATAACAGTTACGATCATTAAATGTGTTCTAAGTTGGACAATTACTAAGACTAATATGTCGTAAACAAAGACAGTGCATCATATATTCATGTTAACCGAAGAGACTAGATTGATGATGTGCTTGAAAACAACTGATGTAAGATCCGGGTGAAAATGATGCTAATTAATAGTCTCATTATATGAGTTGAGCAGCAATGAGTGCACTCAACTGTTAATCATATATTTGGGTTATCTATGAATAGCTTACCTAAACATCAGCGTTACTGACACATGTGGTGCTGACAGATGAGAGGGCAGTCAGAAATCAGAGGTGCTGACACACAGATGCATACATTTCCAGTCTCCTTCCCAATGGAAGGTGCATTGTGGTCCTTAACACATGAAATCAGCTGAGCCCAGCATAGCTTCAGTTTCCTGCCTTAAAATGCTGTGTTCTTCTTTATCAAAGTACAGCATTGAATCAGTAGCCCCTAACCTCTGACCCCTGACCTCTGCAGTAAAGGCCTCTTCCTGCATCAGCCAGCCTCGGCTGACCCACACTGGCCTTGGATGAAGCTACTGCAGCCATTGGAGAGGCCATGGGTTTGCCTTTAATGCATGATCTGCACTTTGAGTCTCTTTGTGCTGTTGGAGGAAAGGGCTCAGGGGCATGACGTCTGTACTGCTATTCACCAGACTGATTTCACACACAGACATTTCTCTGTGAAGAAGAGGTGAAGGGTACACTGACTGACTGCCTGGGTCTTGCGGGCTTCAGAAGAGGGTGAATCTTAGGGAGAGGGAGGGAGAGGAGTTGAGGTGATTGTTGTAATCTGAAGGTAGGACCCTCACGTTTTCTGGATATCTCAGAGGGTTGGTCACTCTGTTGGGCTGTGACACCGCTGGGATGTGCACACCATTGGGCATAGTCTTGGGGTGGCAGGGTAGCATAGTGGTTCAGGAGCACGACTCGTAACCACAAACTGCTGCTGTACCCAAGGTACCCACAATTGCCTCAGCAAAAATGCAGCTGTAAAAATGGAAAACATTGTAACAAAAAACTGTAACCGATGTAAGTTGCTCTGGATAACAGCATCTGCTAAATGCCAGTAATGTAACGTGGTCTTTCTCTTGCTATGGAGGTTGAGGGAGACGCTTCCACCCTCTCCACAGAATGCAGTCTGTCTCACACACACTTATTCAAATGGACGCCAGCATTGATCCAGACTGCTCTATGCTTTCAGACACACACTTACTCACTGGGAGCCGTGTGCCAGGCCAGCTGGGCTGTTCCAAACACAGGAAGAGGAGAAATTTCCCACACAAATAAAACCTGCATCATGCATTTACCAGAAAAGGGGGAAAAAAAATAAACAGAATGGACTGTTTGTTGACTGTGGCTTTCAACTTTCAACAAAGACCGGTGACTGAAACCTCAAGAAGTGTAGAAAGTCAATATGCTGTCAATCATAGACTGGTATCAACTAATCAAAATGCACCCGTAGATTGGCTCTGATCAGTCAGCATAAGTGTGTGGTGGCTATATGAATTTCCCCTCCTGCATCGCTGTGTTTGGTATGGGTGACGGCTGGCTTACCTGTTTGACGTTGTAGCCTGTCTTTGCACTGGTCTCGATGAACATTACATTCAGTTCTTTGGCTCTCTGCTCGCCCTCCTCAATTGTGATTTGCCTGGAGAAATATTTCAATGATAAATGTTTTGTCAGTCAAACAGTGGAGGTCAATCTAAGGGGAAATCAGTGATTCAAAGCAAATGAGACCAAAGAAAAAAAGCCTTAAAGTTTCTTTTCTGGCTAAATAATTATTAAAATGAGCTGCTATGGCACAAAAACACACAGAGCCAGTTTGCTCCACTGAGACTCATAAGTCATTGTAAATGTTCCCCTTTCCACCATAATGCTACCTCATTAAAATCACAAATTAATTTACGGAATAACTGATTCACGCCTATGTCAGCTGATATTAATTAAAGCACATTTGTTTGACACAGGAATAAATGAATCCAGGTTTGGGTTTCTGGAGAGACCACTGCAGCAGAAATAGAAGGAGCAACTGGTAGTGTTCTCTGGTTAAATGCAGTCAGCCAGGGACACAGTTAAATCACAGAGCCTATGGCATTATAGGACACAGCTGCACCGTGGAACTAGCCTGGACTCTGTCCTTTTATTTGTTTGAAGCCAAACAGATTTAAACATTTCATGACTGAATTACCCAGCAACATTTTATTTATTTTATCCTCATCCATATAGCTGGATAACTGACAGGATCCAGGCACCAAGTAACACAGTCAACAATAGAATTCCACCCTGGACTCCAACCCAAAATGTACTGGGTCAGGCCATTCCAGTACCCATAATTTTCCTGGCAACTGCTCATTTTAGATGTAATCTTTGCATTCAGTCAGTCATATGAGAGCAGAAGATTAGTCCTAAAGGACCCCTCTGCCATTGTTAAAAAAACACTAACCATGCATTTTTAAATCAATCAAATTATAAATTACACAAATTGCAAATGCACCTCTCCCGTATCTTAACTTTTGCGAGTCCCACTTGCTAACCCTTGGTCTCTTCTTGGGTAAATTTGTCTGCACGCAGTGTGTGTTCACCCTGTACCCTGTGTTTACTCTGTGTTTACTCTGCTCCATCGCCACTCTAATGGCCCTCTCGCCTGGGCAATAAGGGCCTCCATTTTACCCCCTCTTCTCCGTGGTGAAATAGTCTCTAATCTCCCAGCTACAGTGGCTGGATCCTCCTCCCTCAGGAGAGACACATCATTACCGTTTATCGATTGCTCGACCTCGCTCGACCTCACTCTCCTGCCCAATCCCAGGTGTCAGGACGGGACACCTTATTTCCCCACGACCAACTTCCACAAGCAGCGGCAAAACTGACTTAGACACCAGCCTGGTCTCATTCGTTTAGCAAAGGTGTGGGAGGCTGTAGGGTTTTTGTCCGCCTCCAATCGCAGCACTGAGAAAATCTCACGATTCTTCACGCTGCTACCCATTCACATCTGTGAAAGGTCAGATGAGAGGAGACTGAGCATTTGGCACAGGCTGAAGTGAACAGATCATTCCCTCATTTCCCGCTTTTCAAATCAACCTGTGAATGAAAGCAATGCCCCGATAGAGCACTCTGCTGTTCTCTGACGCCTGTTTGTTTCCGCTGCGGATCGTCTCCCAGTTCAGATGGAGGTAGGGACACAGAGGCCTCCATGCAACGCATCTACAAAACAGGCTCTTTCTCAGCCAAGCTGCATTCTTTTTGTTTCCTTGAAATGCGTCTCAGGGGAGGGCGAAAAAGAGAGCACAAAGCAGGAAAGGGAAGGAACTGGAGCAGAAAGGAACAGGAGACGAAACTGTAAAGGAGCCATCCTTAATTAGAAAGAGAGAGGCGTGTGGGTGGGGCCACGCCCCAGAGTGCCTTTGGGCTTTCTGTTTCTGCAAGTTCTAGCAAATTCTGATTTGACTATCCTTGCGGTGCTGGATAGGCTACAGACGCCAGATCCTCAGATCCAAAGCAGAACTGGATGGGCAGAGAGCGCTGCTGTCCTGTACAATCTGCTGATGGCAGACACAGACGCTCACCTCGGCTTCTGCAGCCTGTTGCCAAGATCATGCAGAACGCCTCACAACTCTGCCAGCTCCTCCAGCTCTGCTTGCTTTTCTTTATTATCCGCAAATACCAGGAAAGTACACACTCCAGTGTGTAACACACACCCACATTTACCCTGTTCTGTATAACACATGCACACATATAGTCTAACTGTGCTACGCCATGCAAGGGCTTTAAGGACTTTGTGAAATACAGTCATCCATCAGCACTTTGATACATATTTTTTTAATAAATGAGGATCTTCAAAAATGAAGTGGAGCCCAGTGACTTGATGAATGTTTGTTACATACCCAGCTTGTTCCAGGGAAACTGCTGACCTGGCAGCTGCTGCCCAGCTCTGGAAATGTCCACAGGAGTGGAAAAATTCGACCTTCATTTGGAGCTCAAAGCATAGTTTTTAAAATGATTCTGAAACAAAGAGCTGCACAATGAAACCGTGATCAGTCGGTGCCTTCAGCAAGAGGCTTGTTTTCCCTGGCACCCGCCATTTCCCCACACTAAGGTGGATAATTCAAGCTGACACTGTGGTGGGTAATTTGGAACAGACCAAGGCCATCTGTTCCTCTTTTGTGGAAACCAGTTTCCTTCGAAGAAGTGCTCTCCCCCCATCACCAGCGCTAAAATAAACACTTTCAAAGCAATAGCACAGTGATACGGGCTCAAATGCAAGACAAGGCCAACGAGGGACTGAATTTAATTCAACATCATAAAGATAGACAGAGCCATAACACAAAGCACAGATTGTCACATGAGAGGTGCAGGGACAGACGATGGGCACTGCACATTCTCACTCTGCTTATGAATGACTCCGGAATATTCCGTCCATGCAGACACCAGCAGGGGTTTAGCTGCTTTGATCTGTGATAGCACTTCATGCTAGTTTTTTCGCAGCTGAAGGTAGCCCTGCCTGCAGCAGCTCTGCAGACCGCTCTCTCTCTCTCCACTGTTGCGTCTGGGTTGGAATTCTAATTGACTGATTGCCGGGCCAATCCAAGAAGTGCGCTCCCACCACTTTCCCGTGTGGCAATCTGTCAGTTAGACTTTGGCTGGGGACCGGGAGGACGCCTGTGGGAATTTCAGCTCCGGCAGATATCCCCCTTCCACGTTCCAATGTTAATAGCCTCCTAAATGTTATTACCGCACGATCCGCCATCTCGCGAACGCATCTGAATGAAGCCCGTGTTTACCCACACAGAGCCGCTTTAGAGGGCTGCGGGGGGGAATCAGGTTCTGCTTATTGCAAACAAATTGTTTTTCTTTTTTTGGAAGGGAGCTTTGCTCTATCCTGCTGTAGTGGATGCATCTGTGATCAGGTCTGAAGTGGAGGCTGACTGATACTCGCTCGATATCCGGGAGAAAGAGCAGAGCTCCCGGCAGGGACGAGGCCAAATAACTCTGCGTAACCTTAGGAGCAAATCGATAAATGCATCGTGTTCTTTGCATGCTGTGACTGACCACTTCCTAAGAAGCCCCTTTTATTGTTGCTTGTTTGTTTAATGGTTACAAGCAGTGGCATCTGCTCAGAGAAGACAGGGGGAGCCAAGCCTCCTCTGAAAATGAATCAAAACGTATTTTACATATTCCAGCTTTTTCCTCGTAACACAGTTAAAACTGCATAAATATAACGGAGCATTGCATACACTTAAAGCTGTCATTTTGAGTTGGAATATCGCCAAATGTCGAACATCTTAAAACGCCTTCTTATCCAGTTCAAGCAAACACATCCCAGCTGCATTTCCCTGCATTTCCATGTGCCGTTTAACTGTGCTGTGTGCTAGCCTGTGTTAGCTGGATGTGTAAAACAAAGGGGTCAGGGACCTGCTTTGCATGGCAGTGTCCCAAGCCAATCCCAGGGCTGATGGCTTTGCTCATGATGGGTCCTGTGAAGCTAGAGCAATAAGCAGAGTTACACCCCGGCTCTGTATGAGATAGCTTGGTTTGAACAACACTCATCCACAAGGCCCTAGGGTTCTGGTGCAGAAGGCATCCTGTCCCTGTTGCCGATTGGTGGGCCATGCTGACTGGGAACCCCACCATGTGTTGAGCGTATGGACAAGGCAGAGACACCTGGGCTGCCAAAAGAAGCCTCACATGAGAGTGCCTCAGTCTCCAACAGGTAACAGTAACCTGGTGCCAACACCTGAGGCACTGGAAACACTACCAGAACACATGCAAACTCTGTCAGACAGGGGAACTATTACTGAAATTCCAAATGAAGATTTGGGTGGTGAGTTTTTAGACAATCCCTAGGCAACTAACCAAAGAACAGACAGAACAGATTTACCTGCTAATACAACAATCTGTCTTCGCACTTCCTCTCTTTGTCGGCCTCATCCCTCCCCCAGGCCATCTCCACCCTTTTTCCCTGTGTATGACGTCCCACTGGGGGGTCACCAACCTCGTCCTGATGGCCAGGTGTGATCCCTTCGTCAGACTCCAAGCCAAAGATTAATATCCATCCTGACTCAGTGCAATGGCTGTATGTTTAAACTGCAAGTGCCAGGGGTTCAATGAGAGATAATGACGAGGACACAGTAGCAAACACACAGGGGTGAAAGGCAGTGGGTGGACAGAGCTCTCATTAACATTACACAGATACAGCCACGCAGTTAAGATAACACAAGAGATGTTGTTTTCTGCTTATCAGGCACATGTGAAATCAACCTCTTAATTTGGACCAGCACACCACGCAAGCTTCCTGATTAATATTTTAGGAAACATAAGCACAAGAACAGACGAATTCTTTTTTTAGTGGTAATCTTTGCTTCTTTTTTTCCACAACTTCCTATAAATTATTCAGTTATGTAATGCTCAGCGGCTCAGTCTACTCCATCCGTTACTGCAGACAGACTCCGGCTTGCAGACTGATCGAGGAGGATGTGCGGAAAAACCATATTTCCATTTTAATCAACACCCCGGCCCCCGTCTCAGCTCCTGCCATTTCATCTGCGCTGTTTGCTGAAAGCTAACCGGGCTTTATTATAAGTCACTAACTTCCAACAGAAGCAACAGGAATATGCCACATTCCATTACTGTACCCAGGGAAATAAGAGCACAAAGGGATTTTCTCACAAACGGGTCTGAATTGAGCCTAGATAAGTGTTCCCCTGTGCATCTGGATTTAATATTGATTACAAATCTCAGTGTTAATCAATAACCTTTTTCAGAGCAAAACATTGTCATTGATGTTATCAGCATGTAATGCTTACCTGTGCGCTTCTGATTAAGAAGTGTTGATAGAATTCCAAAGAAACACACAAACAGTGTTCTGTATTTAATCAGAATAGAAAAAAATGTATAAAACTTACATAATGTCTCATCATGCATTATCTTTACACGTGGATATGTGTTGCATTTAGCGCCCGTATTTTCAGCATGAGCTGTGTTTTTATCATGCCCGCATTATGTTCTTTCAGCCAGCCCATTTCCCACAATGCACCCACAATTCATTTTCACGGAAGGAAGAGTGGAAACTCCTCAACGATTTTAACTCCATTAAGAAAACAACAGAGACCTGACAGCCCAGCAGTTATCATCGCTTGAGCAGAGACATTAACGCAAGTGCCAAATGCATTTCCAAAATGCAGTCAACCTTTTGCTTTTTTCAGCTTTTTAAAACCACGACTCTGAAGAAACTCAAATTTGCATTTTGTCAAACACCAAAAATGTCCCTGAGTGACGTATAAAAAAAGATGGATTCATTTAAAAAAAAAAAAAAAAAAAACATCTGCTTGGCGTTCGTCTCCGGAGAGCTCGCCAGAGACGCCTTTGATACTGATTAGAACAACAGCCCGTATTGTTTCCATCGCAGGGGTAATTGCTTCAACATGCAAGTTCAACCAGCATGTCTCTGCACTGCCTGTGCCACTTCCACTCCCGAAGTCTGGAGGGTGACATCAGACGCAATCACGCCTCCCTGCAAGTCTCTGAGTCTGAAGCCTTTAACATGCGTTTAAATCTAAAGAATCTGAAAACCGAAACTGAATTCTCTTTCAGCACAAAGCAGTGACATGCCTGGATGCACCTGACCTCCTCAGAGCTCCTCTGTGACATCACAGTCAGAAAATTGCACTGGAACAGCAAAGCTGTGAAAACCGCCCTATTGATTCCAATTAAGAGCTTCGTGTGAATGGCAGACATACGCTCAGACATGCTTCTGCACAGGTCTCCGAGCTGTCGGTCACGCCTCACTGTTCTAAACAATTGTGACGCAACAGCAAAAACACGCCATTCAGCACATTCATCTCCCAGAGCTATCGAGTGGCCTCTCACAACAAACACATCTGCAAAGACTCAAAGCCAAACCCTCCATCCCCTCTGGCATCTGTATAAACAGCCCTCACAGAGACCGTTGTGCTGCCAGGGAGAGCGAGACGTGCTTCAGGTCCAAAGGATGTGGCACAGCTACCCACCATTTATTCTTAGAGAGAGGTGAGCACACGAATCTCAGATCAGCGTGTTTGATATAGCTGTGTGAATGAGGAGAGAGAGGAATACAGAAATGATTATTGTTAGTGATGATGATTATTAGTTGTGGTGCATTTTCTTGACCAATCCATGCCCAGCCCCTTGTCTTCCCAGGAGGCCATGTGCCACGCATTACCTGCGGTTAGGTCTGGAACACGCAGCGGAAATATGGCAAGATCAATAACATGCAGCGCCAACGAGTAATTGAAAACAGGTGAAGCAATGCACTTCCCCATGAAAAATCAGTAATGATGATCTCTTGCTTATAAGGCCTGTGTCTGAGGAGTAATGAACATCAGTCAGTGTTGTGAACAGGTGTGACATGATTAATGCTGGTGGGAGACTTCCAGACAATCTGAATTACCACCGGCAAAATAAAAAAAAAAAAAAAAAAAAAAAAAAACAGAGGCGGCTACAAAGAAGGAAAAGGCAGCAACAGGCCATACAGTCTCTATAGTTCCTGTTTCAGAGTAGAGGAGGAGCTGCACAGGACAGTGAATCTATCCTGATAAATGAGCTAAACATCGATGATGGCCTACCCAGGCTACAGCCACGCTCAGGAGTCTGTTTTTTCCCATTCCGCTGAGGTGTGGTCCAACGGTAACTCACTGCAGACCCCCAAAAGACGACCACTGACTCACAATGCAGGTGCTTGGCTTTCCTGTGGTGTAGCTATGTTAACTCACTTACTCACCCCATGATTATTCCAGGATGGAGAGAATACATTAATATTAACGGGAGGCTCACACACCCGCGCTAGAAATGTCAAGCAGACCAGGAGCACAGGAGAGGAGGAGGCTCTTTCACCGACACAAGGAAAAACACGGGGTCCCTCGGGCTCTGTTTCATTTACTACTGAGCTGCATCACTCAGAGACAACGCTGCACAGCCGTTTGATAGGAACAAGAATACGCAAT
>CM032896.1:1960000-1995000 GCA_019176425.1 Megalops atlanticus
TCACTATCACTCTCTCACTCTCTCATTCTCTCTCTCTCACTTTCACTCTCTCATTCTCTCTCTCTCTCCCACTCTCACTCTGACTCTCACTCTCTCATTCTCTCTCTCTCTCTCTCATTCTCTCTCTCTCTCTCTCTCTCTCTCTCTCTCTCCCTCTCTCTCTCCCTCTCTCTCTCCCTCTCTCTCTCCCTCTCTCTCTCTTTCTCTCTCTCTCTCTCTCTCTCTCTCTCTCTCTCTCCCTGCCAGAGAGCCCCAGCTTTACGAGCAGTGAGGTAGAGAGGGAGGCAGAGGGGTTATTGATTGAGGTCCTGCTCGAGGATGGAGTCAAGCCAGTGAATTCCCCGCAGCTAATGAGAGTGGCCAGTGGCCCATGTCCGCTTCGGAGGGAGACGGCCTTTGTGGATAATCTTGTCGAAAATGATAAGGCCCCCATCTGACAAACACAATTACTGATAACAACAACATGGAGGGGAGGCCAGCCAGGTCCCAGCAGAGACGTTCACCAGAAGCCTCTCACTGGATAGCGAGGGTGGAGGGGGGAGCAGTGTGGTGTTCATAATCAAAAGGTTGCTGGTTCAACTCCTCACTGGGGCACTGCTGCTGTACCCCTGGGCAAGGTACCCAACCCACAACTGCCGCAGCAAAAATTCAGCTGTATAAACAGATCAAATTGTAACCTTTGTAGGTCACTCTGGATAAGTGCATCTGCTAAATGGCAGTAATGAAATGCCTTCTTCTGAATGCGATGGTAAACCTCAGGTCTGGCTCTGTTGAACAGGCCCGGCCTACAAACGCATCATAGCTTCCACTGTCTGCATGCCTCCTTGCCAAACCCTGGATCTGGTTCTCTCAATCAGGCCATCTGGTCACCCCACTGTTTTATGTAAGCAGCGCAGCACTGGCAGTGACTGTAAGCATTCACCAGGATCCCAGCTCCAAACGTCCTTTTACACCCAGCCCACTCTGAACGGTTAAGCCTCGGCCGGCACAGGTCTGCTCACGGTGGCATACCAAAGCAGTAACGTTATGGCAACATCACTGGCATGTGGCATAGTGGTAAGGAGCAAGGCTGGTAACCAAAAGGTTGCTGGTTCAACTACCCACTGGGGCACTGCTGCCATACCCCTGGGAAAGGTATTTAACCCACAATTGCCCCATAAATATCCAGCTGTATAAACAGATAATGTTTAAGAAACCGTAGCCCTGGATAAGAGCATCTTCTAAATGACAGTAATGTACTGTAACGTAACATCAGGAGAACACATAGCAGGGATGCGACCTGCTTCTTCTTCCTGAGAATCCCCACTGATGTCGGCTGTATTCAGACGCCACGTGTTTTTCTAATTAGTCAGCCCCGATCAATGGGCAGCACCTCTCAGCCTCTGTGGATTGGGCTGATGTGTATTAAGGCTGCATCAGTCTGCATGGACCAGCTGAAAATAATGAGCAGCTTGTGCCTTTTACAGGCCCAATGCGCGGCCCTGCATGTCTGCTATATTAGGCTGACACCGCGTTAAATCACAAACACACTGGGGATAATTGAAAATGATTTTTTTTTAAAAGTAAGCCTCTGAAAATCCTAGACCAGAAAGCTAAAACTAATTAACCGAGCTGTATCATAAAGGCTGTGAGATTTGGGTTTGCAGAAAATGCCAACCTCTTGTAATTGCACTACACAGCACTGGGGCCAGGGTACATGACAACCTGGCGAAATGAAATTAATTTTCTCCTGAATTTTTCAAAATGTTTTGTATCGAACAAAAGCAGAGGCCTGGTAGGTAATGCTGCCTCCCTCCACTCCCTGGCTCCAGCCTCCTTAGAGAGGACTGTGCGTGAAATGGCGGGAACATAACTACATTTCCTGAAAGTAGGTAAGATGGATGTGAAGGAGCCTGACATGATGGAACGGTACTTATCTTAGGAATCTATCCACTGCATTCATTTAGCAGACGCTCTTACCCAGAGCAACTTCCAGCACAAGAGAACAGAAGTGTATCCATCAAAGTTAAATGAGAAGCAGTGGCAGACCAAGCTAACAACACCCCAGTGATATAACACTATCCAGCCACACATAATGTGTAAATAAGATGGTTTGCAGTAAACAACATAACACTGGTAACAAAGGCTAAATGAAAATGTAACGGTGTGGCAGGCACAGTGTTGTGTGAAGGGAAAATGCTGCTGGTGAGCTTTGGCAGCTTTGCTTGTCATTACCTCTTACATTTACATTTAGTCATTTAGCAGATGCTCTCATCCAGAGCGACTGTCTGGGGTGTGCACAGCAATATGATCGTTGTTTACATTAATTATAATCACTTTCATGCTGTATTTTTATGCAAAATGAAAAATTAACTAAATCTACAAACACAGCATTATCACCCCAGTCACATTGCTGTGCACAGGGTAATCAATCTGCCTCTACAGTCTCTATTCCACATCTGCCACGTGCTTGTGTTCATCACTGTACGGACGTGCTGATCAGGGATCGGGCGTTTTGATTGGCGTCACCATCTTTTATGGTGAATTCAAACACAGCTGAAAAGGCTTCTGGTTTCACTATTCACTAACCACCAGTATCTTGTGTTTTCCTCACATGTGGTGTTTAGTATCATGATGACATTAATCGTTTAGTCCCAGACCCTCTCCCTTCTCTGAGTACCGTCTCCTATCTCTGTGACTACCAGGGACTCTTTCTCTGACTCCCATCCCCTGCCTCTCTGACTCCTAGTGCCTCTCTTTGACTCCCATCCCCTAATCTCTCTGACTCTTAGTGCCTCTCTTTGACTCCCATCCCCTATCTCTCTGACTCTTAGTGCCTCTCTTTGACTCCTAGCCCTTCTCTCACAGACTAGTTCCTGACTGATTTGCAGCCTTTGCCTCTCTGAGTCCCAACATTTCTCTCACCCCCTGCCAGCTCCACAGGGAGCAGGGCATGAGCGGCTCGGCCATTGCCTGGTTCCCTGGTGATCCTGGCTGCTGCAGAGGGTTCCCCGCTGGGGCTTTGCACAGACAGGGACAGCTTCTTCCACCAGCAAAACAGCCTGCAGACCTCCTCACACAAAAACACATGGTGATGACACCCTCCACAAACACTAAGACCTCAGCCTCAATCCATTTAAAAGCTTTTTGCCGCCAGACGATTGCATCTCCTGGCAATCATTTTGAGATGCATCTCTACATTCATGAAGCAGAAGTTGAAAGGTAATGTACACATAACATTGCTGCACTGGTGCGACACTGTGATTTCCTAATCACATAGTTTTCTGGATCATGTGATGCATGACTGACGCCACCAATCTAACCGGTTTGTCTGCATTCTTAAAAGAATGAGGAAAATGTGCAGCTTTAAAGGGAAGGCAGGCTGGCTTCTACTTTAGCTTTAGTCTTAAATACCATGTAGCCAGCGGCGCAGAAAGGCTTATGATTTTCATGATGAATGGGGAAATTAGACTTCCTGTGAGTTAGTGTTAAATATAGAACCCCACACAGAGAGCAGCTCGCACCAAAATCAGATACGTACGAATTATTCATGACCTTTTCAATTTTTAACGACCGCACTTCCACATTAAAACAGGGACCACTGCCGCCCGGCCTGCTATCCCATGATCCTGTGCGGCTGTCTCTTGATGTGATGAGCACAGGGAATGTGCACAGGGCATAATAATTAGTGGTGTAATGGGCTATGAGGAGGGAAAAGGAACTGGATAAAAGACGTAACTGAGCGTTATGAGAAATGGCAGGATGTTATACTGGTGCTAATGCAGCAGAATCTGCAATTTACACTGACTGAACTGGCAGTCTGCTAGTTAACATTAGCCTTTCAGGCTAAACCCAGAGCAGTAGGGATTAGTGCAATTAAGAAAGAAATTTTCATTTGAATATTTATGTCATTTTTTGTGCCGGGAGCACTGATTGGCTGCTGCAGAGCAGCATTATCTTGTGGGCGGGACTCTTACTGATGGCCCCCTTATTGATGGTCCTGTGGGCAGGAGGGCAAGGCCATCTCCCCTACTGCAGAAATGACTTTGGCATCACCAGCCGCTTGTTTTTGAGAGAAGGAGCTCGATTAGATTCATTCTCATTCCTGTGGATGCTTGGCTTTGCTTCCCTATCCCACAACACCAGACAGTCTGAGTTTCCTGACATTCACGCCCCTCAAAGGTGGCTGGTTTTTTCGAGTAGTCAATCAGTGCATCCGTTCAGAATCTGAACAAACACTGCACACCAAGGTAACATATTTCTTTGTGTTCAGCAGTGTTTAGCCAAAAGGCTATTGTTAGCCATCACCGCCACCCAGGCTACCGTACATCCAGTCCACTGTGTCCTCACAGTTCCTCTTTCCTCACCAGGCCCCTGGCACATGTCTCCTCAAGTGCCATCCAGCTTTTTAATGACCTGACCTGGGTGCTGCCAAACCCTGTATCCTGCTATACCCTGATTGAGATGGAGAGAGTAGCCTTTCACAGACAGGCGGGACTGATGACCAGCTGGAGTGAGGGATTGTGGGAAAAAGGTAGACATTCTCATGCAGATCAAAGGGAAGCAGATGAATTATGCCCTTGAAATGGTCAACTAGTACATACATGAATTTGACATACATAATGTACAAACACACACACACACACACACACACACACACACACACACACACACACACACACACACACACACACACACACACACACACACACACACACACAGTATATGCTGCTATGTTACTCTCTTTGGCTACATGTGGTTTTATGGTTGATGGTTTTTATAAAACTGCTGAAGCAAGAAAAACAAGCAGTCCTCATTGGAGCATTCTGTCTTTCTTTGTGTTATGACAGTCCAAGTTCTAAATGTGTTTTCTGCTCTTTATGTAATAAAAACTATAGTGGTTGTGATCAATAAAATATAAAAACATCAAACAGTGATGTATGCAGCGCAAGAAAATATCTGATTGTCTTTGAGCAAAGGTTTTACAGGCAGAGCCTTTGGGCCTGTAAGCCTGGCTTTTGATGCAAGACGCATTTAATGTTATTTCCACAGGTGCCCGAAAGTCGCGGATGGCAACTCGCCCATTAGACATCAATATACCCATTTCTCGCAAGACAAATAACACTGCGCAGCCCACTGCGTTTAATTAAGCTCCATTGATTAGATTACAGCAGCGCTGGCCTCACGGAGCACTTAGAAAGCATGACGTCAGATGATTCCTTTGGTTGGGGGATAGATTTGAGAGTGTGACTCTGGGACCCGTGGCTCCATTGTTGCGGGCGAACACTGCAGGATTACACTCCACGGTCACATCGATCTGCTCTTTAGCATGGAAACCATGCCAGAGGAGGGAGAGAGAGAGAGAGAGAGAGAGAGAGAGGGGGGGAGGAAGAAATTGTGTGTGGAGACAGACAAAGGGGGAGAGAGGTGTGGAGAAAGTGAGAGAGAAGAAGAGAGGGAGGAGGGGAAGGAGGAAGATGGGGGAAGAGAGAAAGAGGGGAAAGACGGAAAGGTGGAAGAAGAGAGAGGGAGGGGGGGAAGGACAAAGAAAGGACGAAGATAGCGAGAGAGGGAGGAAGAGAGAAGGGAGAGGGAAGGAGGAAGAAAGAGAGGGAGGAAGAGGGAGAGATTGACAGAAAGAGAGGAAGAGAGAGAAAGAAAGGAAGGAACAGAGAGAGACAGACAGAGAGAGAGGAAGAGAGAGTGGGGAGAGCTGGAGCTCAGAATTAGCTGCAGCAGGAAGCAGGAAGTGCTGGAAAGCATCCTGTGAGGGACAGTGATTGATGGATCTGCTGAGGTTCTGCTGCCAGACATCCGACAGGCCAAACCAGTGATGGAGATCAGGCTCATATTAAGAGGAGCAGCAGCAGGTCCACACTTAATGAGCTGCTGATCTGGGATCAGCCAGAAAAGCAACATCCTTCAGTGAAGTCAAACAATCAGTCTGAGAGGCAGAACGCAGCTTTGATAAATCTCAACATGAACACAATCACTTTCTTCATCACAAAAAAACAGTCCACAGAAATCCACAGTGCCTCCATTACTTTCAAAAACCAAAAAAGCGCCAGATTTATAAATCAGAGATGGAGTGCCTTGTGCTTCTGAAGAGAACATGCCATCAGCGAGAAATATGTAAATGAATTTAGCTTCCTATTGTTGACAGTAGTAATCTCTCGCCATCTTCGGTGAGTCAGTGCGGAGCTGGGAGGTGGTTGCAGTCACGCATGGATTCCCTGAGCTGACTGGCAGCTCGGCTGTCTCCTCTGGGGTCTGCAGGCAGCTGCAGTATGCACAGTCAGAGAGAGAGGCTGCTGCAGTATGCGCAGTCAGAGAGAGAGGCAGCTGCAGCATGCGCAGTCAGAGAGAGGCAGCTGCAGCATGCGCAGTCAGAGAGAGAGGCAGCTGCAGTATGTGCAGTCAGAGAGAGAGGCAGCTGCAGCATGCACAGTCAGAGAGAGAGGCAGCTGCAGTATGCGCAGTCAGAGAGAGAGGCAGCTGCAGCATGCGCAGTCAGAGAGAGAGGCAGCTGCAGTATGCGCAGTCAGAGAGAGAGGCAGCTGCAGCTGCTGCTGCTCAGCTGTTCTGCTCCTCTCTGTGAGAGCTGCAGCCTCACATCACTGTCCCTCTGTCTGTGAGCTGTTCCCTTCATGCATCACAATGGTGTCCCTCTGTATGTCTGTGCACTGTCCCTCTGTACATCTGTGTGCTGTCCCGAGTGCTGTAAGTATGTCCCAATGCTGTCCCTCTGTACATTTGTGTGCTCCCCTTCTGTATGGGTGCTGTTCCTAAACTGTTACCAGTTCTTCAGTTCCCCCAACCATTAATTTCCCTGCAGATTATCCTTCTGCCCCTTCCTGTCCAGAAGTGCCCCTCTGTGTCTGTACTGCCTCATCTTTCTGCCCCCCTCCTGAGCCACAATTTCTCCTGCTACTGCCCCAGCTCCTCCACCATGCCATCCCTGTGCCCTCCAAAGCGAAGTGCCTCCGACTGCTGCCTCTCTGCTCGGTCACTGCACCCCCCCCCCACCCCCAGCATGCAGCCCCACACACCCCCCCATCCCGTGCTTCACGGAGGGGTGCAGACGGCAGACGGTTTCGGGGTGTCCCTGGGTTTGTGGTGTCTGCCCGCACATACTTACACACAGCTGAGTCAAGACAATTTCTCCCATAATCAGCTGCACAATTACCCAGACAATCACTGCACACGGAGATAAGAGGATAATTCAAGCCCCATCCAGCCGCCCCCTCTCCCTGTGCATGCCCCCCCACACCCACCACGCATGGTCTCCCACATTCTGAAAAACCCTCAGTGGGAACCTGACCCACCCCACTCCCAGTAAACAGTGTGGAATGAAACTGGGGAGGACAAACAGAATGTTCACAAGATGTTGAGGAGCCAGATGAGAGAGACAGCGTTAGCCAAGGGCCGTCAAACCCTCTGTCTCTGCAGCTCTCATACGCTTCACTTCCTAATTACATAATTGCCCACATAATTAGGCCCACTTAGTTCAAATTAGCACGTGTGCCAAGGTGTTCGGGAATGGATCATTTAGGGAGGCAAGGCGACATGGCTGCCCACTCCTGGTAAAACTGAAACCACCCAGATAATCCCTGTTTACTCTTTTCTGAGCTTCTCTCCGCGGGAAACAAATATTTGCAGAAAAATCTGTTACGCTGCATATTCCATTCAACGTTACGATGAGCGGGAAGCTGGACGTTCCTCAGCACAAGCACACCGTAACCACCCTGGTGAAACCGGCTTGCTGCTCCAGCCCTGCCCTGCCTCTCCATCCACACCCAGAGGCACTGGCCTCTGCTCCGGCCAGAGGAAACGTTTTCCCGTCTGTCACTGCGGTGTACACGCTCAGCTGCCCTGTTTTCAGATGGCTGAGCACAGCTGCCAGGCGCCAGCGTTACCCACAGTGAGCAGGCCCTGCGGATCCCCCGCTACGTGTGGGCCTTAATTAAGGCCCGCGGGTTTGAGGAGTTCACCTGCGCAAGGCCCCCGCTGCCTGTCACTGCACCAGCTGGCCTGGGGGAGCAGCGGTGAGCGGGGGCCGGGGGGGTTCCTCAGGGGAGGGAACGGCATCCTCTCCCCACACACACCGCCTTTATCAGCGACAAAAAACCAAACCAGCCGTTCGTCATCTTCAGAAAAACAAAAGCCTGCCTGCAACCGAGGGCAGCTGCTACGGCTCTTGCTTCCACCTCAAGGTAAACCGTGAGGGAAAAAAAAAACAGAAGAAAAAAATCCCTTCGTTTTAAATCACTTGGCCCTTTCGTGCTCCTTCGAGCGGTTATTAAATAGTGTTCGCCGGGGTGCCACGCGTTGTGATTCATAAATATGCAAGTGGTTTGTGTCTGGGGGGCTGCGCACATGAGGAGGGGTTGATAGAGAGGGGGAGGAGATCGCTCTGGGCACGGCTGCACCTCTGGCCGACACTGTCACTCAGCCGACGAGGAAGCACTCCTGCCTGGGAGGGTTTGCCTCACCCGTGCATATCCAATGCGGCCAGGCTGCCCCCTGCTTCTCTGCAGTGTACTTGGGGGGACAGAAGAGGGCACTCTTCCCTCTGATCCAAGCTCCAGTGCAGCATCAGGGACTTCTTCAACAGGAGTTGGGGCAGCAGTGTGGTGTAGGGGTAAGGAGGAAGGCTAAAAACTGAAAGGTTGCTGGTTTTATTTCCCTGCTAGGACACTGCTGCTGCACCCTTGGGCAAAGTACCTAACCCACAAATGCCTCAGCAAATATTCAGCTATATAAATGGATAAAATTGTAACCAATGTTAGTCACTCTGGATAAGAGCATCTGCTAAAGGGCAGTAATGAGATGCCTTCTTTTGAATGTGATGGTAAACCTCAGGTCTGGCTCTGTAAAAGACGGCCAGCCCGCAAACTGAAAAACAGCTTCCCCTGTCTCCACGCCCCCTTTCCAAACCCTCAATCTGGTTCTCTCAACCAGGCCATCTGATCACCCCGCTGTTTAATGTCTTATATTAGCCCCTTCCTTTTCACTTCAAACAGATGTGGGGTTCTGGTACAAAATGGCTGCCTTTCACCGGCCAGGTTGGGTCTGCATATCGGACTCAGCTGAGGAGAGTTAGCCCCCCCATTCACAGGAAAGCGCCCTGATTCATTAAAGATGCTGTACACTTCACACACTTCAAAGATCCACTGCACTTCATACCGTTTCATGAGCACATTAAGAGTTAAAGCGCTTGCTGCAGGTGGGTGGGGTCAGACTTCTTCCCCTCAGCAGTCCTTCGTCTTCTGTGGATCTGGAGCTCAATGTGTTCTTAAACAGGCTCACAGAGGCAGAGAGGGATCTTTGGGCAAATAGAAGGAGGCACTGATTCACATTAAATGAAACAGAGACTAACAGACAAACAGAGGGACGTGTTTCCCTGTCGCTACAGAGCCCTGCGTCCGCAGAGCGGGATTATGGGATGGACAGGCGGGGGCCTGTGGCATTAGCCCCTCCGTCTAATTCACTTGATGTGATCACCGGGTCACGCGTCTCCGCCAGAAAAACAACTTGCTGTTCCGACAGAGATTACAAGTTGCCAAAGGGAATTCATAATGCGCACTGAGATGAGAGCGCAGCTTTTAAGAGCGGTGGACTTTCTTTGCCCTTTTTTTCACACCAGTCTCACAACCCCCCCTGTGCCTCTTCAAATGCACAACCTCCTTCACAAAAAAAAACAAAACTGAAAAAATAAAAATTCATGCAGCATCACCAAAGCAGACTACATGCACAGGTCTTTCTCTTAAAGGAAGGTGGAGCTGTTGTCAGATCATTCTTCTTAGATCCTTGTTTTTAGAACAAGTAGCTTCCTCTCCTGTGAAGCTCTATGCATAAAACACTTTTTAGATCACAAAAGGACACCTTTGATGGTATTGCTATGAACTGCTGCTTTATAAACGCATATACAGTACATCTACAGATTTCAGATCAAGTGCAATGAGTGGTTTGATATACCTAAATAGAAACCTGATGCAACAATGACAAACTAACTGCAGTTGGGATGGAGAGAGTGGTCCAGATTCACACTGGGCCGTAGTTCTGATTTACCACTTCTGTGTGCTTTAAGTGACAAGCCTCCCACCTCACCTGAACGTGAGAACCCAAAGCCCACTTTATTAAATATAAAAGAGAATAAATTAACCTCCCAGAATCATATATTCTCACCTGTATAACCGAGCTATCAGGTTTGAGCTTCCTTGGTGCTCTGCGTAGACTTTGAAGATTTTTTTTTTCCATTTCGTGAGCTGAACCTAGACTGAAATGTAAATGTACTGCTAAGGAAGGACTGAATTTAATGCTGAATGCAGGGATAGGGAAGAGAGGGGAGAGGGGGAGAAGGAGGAAGAGAGAGAGGGGAGAAGGAAGAGAGGGGAGAGAGGGGAGAGAGAGAGGGGGGAGAGAGGGGGAGAGAGGGGAGAGAGAGAGAGGGAGAGAGGGGGAGAGGGGGGAGAGAGAGAGAGAGAGAGGGAGAGAGAGGGAGAGAGAGAGGGAGAGAGAGAGAGGGAGAGAGAGAGGGGAGAGAGAGGGGGAGAGAGAGGGAGAGAGAGGGAGAGAGAGGGGAGAGAGGGAGAGAGAGAGAGGGAGAGAGAGGGGAGAGAGGGGAGAGAGAGAGGAGAGGGAGAGAGAGGGAGGAGAGAAGAGAGGAGAGGGAGAGGAGAGGGAGAGGGGAGAAGGAGGAAGAGAGAGGGGGGAGAGGGAGAGAGGGGAGAGGGAGAGAGAGAGGGAGGAGAGAGGGGGAGAGGGGGAGAGAGAGAGAGGGAGAGAGAGGAGAGAGAGAGAGAGAGAGAGAGAGGGAGAGAGAGAGGAGAGAGGGAGAGGGAGAGAGGGGAGAGGGAGAGAGAGAGGGAGAGAGAGAGAGAGAGAGAGGGAGAGAGGGGGAGAGAGAGAGGGAGAGAGAGAGAGGGAAAGAGGAGGAGCGCCTGTCACGATGGGATGGATCAGGAGCCAGGCAGGGGGGAGCTTCAGAGGATTTAAGGGCAGTGCTGTTTCTCTTGCCCCTGTTACTGTTTCAAAGGTGTGTCTCTGAAAATCCGTGTAAGCCAAGAGCGCACTGCAGGGGAGCTGATGCAGCATCAGTGCTGGGGAATCAAACAGCGCTGGATAAACCAGCTTCCCAAAGAGCGCTGGATAAACCAGCTTCCCAAAGAGCGCTGGATACACCAGCTTCCCAAAGAGCACTGGATAAACCACCTTCCAAAAGAACGCTGAATAAACTACCTTCATTACATTATACTACTTTCATTTAGCAGACACTCTTATCCAGAGCAACTTCCAGCACAATAGAACATAAGCATATCCATTCAAGTTAAATGAGCAACAGTGTTAGACCAGGCTAATTATACTCACAGACCAGTGAGTGTGAGCACAACACTGTTCAAGCCCTACCCTAAATTAACCTTCCCACACAGCACTTGGTAAACCACCCTTCCAAACAATGCTGGATAAACATCTTCCTACACAGCACTGGATGAAGGATATCTATCTGCAGGTCTCCTCACTCACCACAGTGACTGACACTGCAGCCGAGGCGGTGTCTGACACAGTGATCCCTCCTCACAGAGATCCTGTCCCGCTAATGATCCCGGACGGGCAGAGACTCCTCAAACAGGGGATGGGAGGTCTCCGGGGTTCCTCAGTGCTGTGAGGCCTTAATTAACGTCCGGAGGAGGGGATAACGGATAACCGCCCTGACAGCCAACCAGGGGATAAGGGAGGCAGCACAGTGCTACTTCATGCACTTTTGCAGAATGCCAGTTAACAGAATCAATCACTTTCAGTGATCAAAGCTTCAGGGACAAACCAGGCCAAAACCCCTGTAAAATACCCCTCGTGAAGAGGAGTAACATTAGGCAAATGTGATTCCTAAACAATCAGTTAATTGTTTGGAAAGTCCATCCTTCCTGACTGTGTCCACAAATAAATTTGTATAATTTATATAAATAATACATTTTAAAAATTAAATAATCACCCTGTTTTATATGTGGTGTTGAATACAGTAATTATCAGCTCTGAATCAATTCAAAAATTTAGTTAGAAGTCACATGTATGAATACAGTACGAATACATTATTGTCTTTACCCCAAATGTACGTGCTTATTACATGACTATATCCCATTGTATGTCACAACAAATCATGACATATAGTGCAACATATATAATTTGGCACATAACTTTTAAAATGGTCCCATTAATTCTGTCTACCAGTTGCTCAGCAGTGTTTCAAACAGGAAACAGACCTGTATAATGTCGGAAATAAGGAGCAATAAGCCACTGACAGGTATTGATCGGGTCAGATATTGATTAAGGACCTACCTGGTATGTGTTGTCGAAGCTGTCGTACATGAACCTCGTGATCAGAGATGTTTTTCCAACTGTAAGAGGAAACAGACGAGAGTTTAAATCACTACATGTTCACCTTTACCAGTGGGAAAGGAACTCTCTGAAATTGCTTCTTGAAAACGTTCAGTTTCCTGCTGTATGTTATATATGAAGATGGAGATTTCAGTCCACTGTGACAGGAGCTGAGGTGTGTTACTGTAACATGGACCAGAGTTACATCAGTGACAGAGAATCATTGCAGCCTGCAAGTAAAGTGGGCAATGATGGAACATTACATTGCATTACATTACATTACATGAATGTCATTTAGCAGACGCTCTCATCCAGAGTGACTTAATTACAGGCTATGATTGTTACATGTTGTCCATTTATACAACTGGATATTTATTGAAGCACCTTGCCCAAGGGTACAGCAGCAGTGCCCCAACAGGGAGCTTGGGGTGGGGTAGGGGGGGTGGGGCAGGGAGAGTAACAGCAGTTTACAGTTCCCCAAAGCTCTTCTCTTTTAAATTTAACATTTCTCTGGATAAACATAAAAATCCACATGCAGCTGATGCACAGACATGGAAAATTATCCATCGTATAAATCATTTCATACGAAACCACAACGAGGCCTCATGTTTCATTTGGAAGTCATGTTCTATGTCAGCAATGGCTGTCTGCTGTCACTTTGCCCCATTATTTTTCCAAACATAGAGGAAAAAAACGACATACTGTATTCATTAACAAAAACATGACTTTTACATTCAAGTTTAATTCTGGCAAAAGGCACAAAAGACAAGAAACTCATGAAATTAACTCTTCATTGAACTCGGCCTATGCACTGCTAAGGCTGTTCAGCACACTGGTTTGATACATGCTGTGATGGTTTACCTACATTGTTGTACTTCACACATACTCACTATTGGGCAGATTACTCAAAGTTTATCACAATCAACAAAATATACAGTCTTCAGAGGAACAAAGGAGATAACCATTTAAGATTTTGGTCACTATAATTACTTAGACATCAGCTGCTATTTAAAACACCAATTATGTGTATTGTTACTAACTTGTTCCTTCCAGTTGTTTTCTGGTTAGTTTCAAAATTAAACCACAGTATTACATTATAATCATTGGGCAATAACAGAATATCAGTAGCCAGCTGTTTTAATTTCAGTTCCGAGAATGTTCTGCAAACTGAACATTTTAATCAGAGTAAAATTTACAGCCCGTTTTTTAGTTAGGGAAAGGTTGTGGAACTGTTCTTTAAATTATTTGAGATCGTGTTTATGAAAACAACCACATGGATTTTTGCAAATTTGATCACAATGTATTGCTTGGCACAATTAAAGAGGGTGTATACAATCTCGGGAAAAATTATGGTGAAATGGCTGAGATATCTCATGATGTTACATATATGATAAATACTGTATATGATAGATATCAAATAATATATCTGATAGATATTTTGTGAGAGTGAATGCAAATTTTGTTCAAAGTTAAACTATAGCACGGCAGTGGTCCCTCCAGTATTTCATTTGTATTTTCTTTGCTTTATGCCAGTTTAAATGCAGAACTTTAAATCCAGACAGTAGCCATTCAGCTCTCCTGTACAGCTGGTGGAGCAACTCCGCAATGAAACTTCGTTCCTCTCATAACGTGAAAATAAATGGGTAGCCTACCAGGCCAAGATAAACACTCTCCCCTGCCTATGTCATCCAAATCACCGTTCAGTGGTCCAAAACATAATCGCGACCCTCAAAAAGCGCAATTTAGGAAATGACACGCTGGCGAGTTGGAGCCGTGAAGAGGAGGGGGATCAGAAGGAGACGTGTGGGCCCGGGGAGGGGGGGTGGGGTGGGGTGGGGGGTGTTCAGCGGGGTGCCCCACTGGGTGTGAGGGGGACCGTGTGGAAACCACGTTGTGTAGCTGCCGACTGCAAGTCATCTAAATGCAAATTTCCCCAAAGACAAGGGTCTTCTGGATTTTACAGCAGAAAGGATCTGAATTAACGAGGCTCATAAGACCTTATTAGAGAGTGCGGGTAAACACAGACTTATCGTTTTTAGCTTTGCTCTCCCCCCCACCCCCTGCTTTTGGATATCGATCCTGTGTGCACCGCGACCACCGTGAAACCAGCTGATCTCTTTAAGAGGGGCCGTCGCTCCGTGGAGCAGACGTTTCCACGCACAGCCGTTACCCACGGAGCTGCAGCAGACCGGCAAAGATTAGCCCAGCCGATTCCCGCAGCGCTCGTCTGAGTGATGGCTGTCCAGTTTTACATCTGCTAAATGTTTAATGTCCCATCATTGACACAGAAGGGTACATGTCATTTTTTTCTCTGGTAATTGCATATACGTGATAAGGGATGGCTGAACACTGCACTAAGTGGGGAGTGTTTCAGTGATGGATGGCATATGTCTGGGTCTGATTCTCTGACCTCTATTTGGCTTCTGCGTTTACACAGTAGATGCTATTAGGGAAGAGTTCTTAAAAGAAAGACTGCTCACCTGTGGTGGACCAACAGACCTCTGCGAACTCATGTCCCTTAAGAACTCTGACTGGACTGTCATTTCTCTGCCAAGGACATGAAAAGCCCTACATCCACTTTATTTGGTTCAGACACTTTATAAGACCCATTGGTTCCAGAGGTACAATGATTTTCAATCCAGTCTGAATCCCTGCTGGACTCCTGGAAATGGGACAGGTCCAGTCGGAAAACATTTCCATAGTATATTTAGCTTTAGGAATACAAAGCTTTGAGTAAATGTGCCAGTGGCTGAACAAACTGGTCAAAATTTGTTGCAAATATTAATTTCAAAAAAGTTATGCTTCAGCATGTGTTTGTCATTGACAAATCAGCGGAACAGAGCACTTAATTACAAGCTAGCGAAACTCTGAAATGAAAAGATTGTCTCATAATTAATAGGGAAGCATACTCCATGATAAAACCACAATTTATTACCTCTTCTTTTGTCAGTGTGTAAATTATACAATTTATTATTATAAATAGATATTATTTTAGAGTTTTAGGCGGAGAGGACAGTAATGGTACTGTATATATAATTCTTTGTCCTAAAAACTCAGAGCCGCTGGAGCAGAGAGAGAACGAGCCTCTTCCTGTCAGTGGAAAAGGGGCTGCAGATTAATTAGTCCGCCTCTGTGCCAGCAGTTGGCTGCCTCGCTGTGGGACTCCCGACTTCGCCGGCTTTTTGATGTAAACTTAAATCCATTCAGATGAAATCCACAGCCCCGGCTCCTGGGAGACTGACATTTAACTGAGAAAAAAAGGAGAAGGGACAAAAAAAACAGAAAACAAACCAAAGCCTTCAATGCTTGGCCGTACTTCACTCGGTCGTCCGAGTCCTGCGCTGTAGCTACTGAGCTACTGAAAGGCGAGTCTGGGCTGGGTACCAGTAAAAGACCAGAGACTTCAGACAAAAGCCAACGTCTTAAAAACGCTGTATCTAGGCTAAGAGTGGGCAGCACTCTGTATGAATGGTTGAACTCCAAATACTTTTTGCAGTCTATAATACAGCAGTGCATTGTGGGTCTCTGACTTTTACATTCATGCCTGTGGCGCTTCCTGTTGCTCAGCTGTAGGTTAGTACTGGGGGCCAGTGGCATGGGGCAACCTGGTTAACAGGTGACAGGTGGTGCCCAAAATGCAAGGAGCTTTAACCTGGCGCACAGAAAGCTCTGAAGATCAAAGTACATGTGAAATGTGTGTATGAACTGTCCACATACACGTACGTGCAGACAAACACACACACACACACACACACGCACACAAACACCAATGCCTCCAATTCCCCAAACAGACTGCTGCTAAATCTGTAGAAGCTACTCCCTAGGTCTTGTTTATTAAAACTGAATATATTAAATAAACTTGTAGTTACAAGAGACATATTTCCATGATAGCAAAACCTCCTGTTGTGTTGTAGATGTCAGTGCTGCATCAGCCATGCAATTTGTGAGAAAAAATATGATTCGGTTCCAGCAGGACCTAATTGCAGCGATTTACATGTGTAACCGTTTTTGTATTCTGGTTCTGAGGAAACAAAACACATTTTTCAGATGAATATACAGCCCTTCTTCAGAATATGATTTCAAGAGAAGGAGACCAGAATAAAAACCCTGCTCAGATCAATGTTTCCACTATTGATCGGTCCTACATGACAGAACATCACTAACATTACACAGGAAACACTGTTCAAAGGCCTTATCTTCCCATATGAAGAAAGCTGGAGAAGACCAGCATCAGTATGAATAATGGAAGCCGGCACAAAGAGCACTTATCAGACAGTGTAATTATCTCTGCTTCTGCCCTCATTACCCACCCATCCCTGCAAGGCAAGATCTCATTTACAGTCTTAATTACTAAATATGCTGATAATCATTTGTTCTGTTATCCCTTTCTCAACATTTCTGGCTCTGCCATTGTCTTATTTCTGTCTCCAACTGTAATCAAAACAGCCCATAAAACATCCCCAGTATCTCCAGTTTGAATGATTGGATCTGAGCGACGCAGATTACAGCAAATTCTCTAAAACCAAACAAAGCTTTGAGAGTAATGACTGTTTATTTAAGCTGGTTGTTCCACTGGTGAGTAAAATAAATAAAGTCATTAAAAGATCTAAATCAAAAGAGCATTATCATCAACAGTTTGTTCTACCCCTTCTTCCCCAGTAATTAGGGAACTTCATCATTGCGGAGTTAATGGGCTCTGTAATAGACTTAATAAACTATAGGAATAAACATCTGGGGCCTAGACTGACACAGAGCAGGGGAGAGTCTGGCTCATTCTTCCACAGTTAGAGAAGTTTGCTTTTCTAACACATATTTAACACTGCGTTTCACAACACTGTGCATGCATATCCAACAGATTTTGTGTTATTATTTATATTTTGTACTGATGCCTGAGGCATGTCTACAGCTTTATAAGCCATCCAAGATAAAAGGGAAAACATTACCAACAACCACAACTACTGATTATGATGATTATGATTATATACGTACATATACAACATCATCATCATTAAATCACAGTAAATCAATTTTTGTGTTTTTTTTTCCAATTAGTTGTGTTAATCTGTAGATGGATCTTTTTTCATTACACTGATGTTCGTTTCTGCATATGTGGACATTCTCAACACTGGCATTTGACTTGAGGAATTACAGCAGAGCAATATGTATGACGGACACTGTTCTCAACAATACTAATTACCGTGGTCACTCAAGTAGTAAGGGCTTTTTGTTTTAATGCGTTCAAGGCTTTTGACGAGAAAGGTGAGTGCTGGTATGTGACAGATGTTTGCTTACAAGCTGAAACAGTTATATGCTATCGTCTGTTAGTGAAGCTTCCCCCTCATGTTCCCTGCAGTCTGGTAGCCTGAACAAAAGGATGCTTAGCGTGTGAATAATACAGCAAAGTCTTCATGTGTCCCCTCCATGGGAAAACCCTGTGTATAAAGTTACTGCTGTTGCTAGCTGTGCTTCCGTCACTGTCTAATTTGAACCCAAAACCAGAGTCCAGGTTTCCCTTCAGCAGTCTGTATCCCCCTCTTTTTATAGTGCCTTGAAAAACCTTGTTAGCTGTTTACTCTTGCTGTGGATGATCTCGTCTGAATATTATATATTATTTTAATATTATATTTTTTGGAATTTTTGGGTGTGAAGTAACAGTGGTTTCCCTTGTATGTACTTCAACTGCATGCTGCTGAAGTATACCTGGCTACCTTGCTACTTGAAAGCTTATTATCCATCAAATTAGTGAAGAACTGCTCTTGAGTTCTCCAACGGCAGAACACATTATTAACATTTGTGCAACTCACTCACTCACCCAGCATTGTTCCTCAGAAAGAGTCAAGCCTGATCCATTTCAATCAAATGATTACAGTATATATTACACTGATTATATATTTAAGCAATGTCATACACATTTGTGATTGTGAAATTCAGATTAGATTAAAATATTTAAATGTCCTGTGGCAACAAAGGTCGTCACTTGAGAGAGCTCTGACTGCAGTACAGGATGAAAATGCTCCCAGACAATGCCCCTGACAGACGGACACTGTCAGCGACAGCCCAGCCGTGCAACAGAACAATACAACCATAAGGACGTGAAAAATCAAATTTGTAAAAATAAAATGAAATGAGGAGAGTCTCCATCGTCTGTTACCACGGCAACCGCTGCGGTGAGTAAAGGATGTGTTGTTTTGGGAAGGGCTTGCCCTCCCCTCCCCTCTCACCCTCTCCACCTAAATCCCCCTCTGAAGAAAAAAGGACATGAAAAGTCATGCGGACAATTAGCTAACCATTAAAGCCAAGAGCCTCTTCAGTGCAGCGCGTTAACACGACAACGGGGGGGGGGTTGTGATCAGGTGGGTGGAAACACAAGTGCCGTTATCTAATGGCCCGACAGATGCCCTTTTTAAGGTCACCCGGCAGTGCACACCCCTCATATTCTCTGACCTATCCAATACTCACTGGAGCAACTGAGGAACCCTACCCGAGGGTCTGGGACGAACATCTCCTCTGAGTGGAATTCTACAATACATCCTACGTGCAGAATGGTGTCAGTGGGAGTTTCTCAGTTAGCCAGAAGTTTACTCCGCTAATGACTTTTTTGTCTCCCTTCCAATGCCACCCCCTCTGCTAAACGGCTCTCCATCTTCCCAGCAGGGAAGGACGGCTTTTTACTCAGAGGTAGGGAGTGGAGGGTCTGGCTGACAGCTCTGCTTCCTGTCAACAGAATTACCTTATTGATGAGTGGCGATGCATACCAGTTAGAGGTCCATACATTTCAGAGACGATGACAGAGATAGTAAAGATTGAAGGGGACATTACTTCCCTCTTTTCTCAGTGTGCAGTGGGAGATCATTACATTTTAATTTGATTACCTTATGGGTACAACCAGTTCCACCATTAACTGAAGGGAGGGAGGCGGGGGGGTGGTAATGAGTCCCAGCACAGTGGCCCATGGCTGAGGCACCGGTCTCCCGCAGTGACGGTGGTGGGGGGGCCACAGCTAAAATCAATGTCCCCCGCAGCTGACAAAACGACTCACTTCACTTCCACATCAACACCACGTCCAGACGAGCAGCATCAGGATTAATCTTCCTTCAGTGTTTCCCCCAAAACTGAAAACAGCTGGAAACCCTTTTAAAAAAGTAATCACCCTCCTTCCGCCACACACACACACACACATACACACATGTGCACACACACTTGCATGTACACACACACACACACACACACACACACACACACACACACACACACACACACACACACACACAGACCTACCACCACCACCACAAACATGCTAGCAACTCTAAAAGTACAATAAAACTAAATTAGCTCTCTGGTGACACTCACATCACATGCAGTGACTTTGTCTTAGTGTCCTCATTCCTGTTAACCAGATGCCTGGAGCCAAAAGGAGAAGCCAAAACGGACATTTCACAACACATTCATGAGGGCCAGAAATTGATTAAAAATCTGATAACTGATTACAATGCAAACCATAGAGTGCATTTCTTGTTTGTGGACACGCATTTTAGACACAGGGTTTAATATTCCCCAAAGCTTATTTTGATTATTATAATAAACTGATTTAGTTTCAAAAGACTCAGCTAACATTAATTAACTGCTGAATGTGAAATGAAATACATCTGAGAGCCAAGCTGCAGATGGCTGAATATAAACCAGATCATAACAACACTTGGATGGGACAGTCAGAAGGGAGAGGCCTGGTAAATCGCCTCACATCGCACGGCTTACTTTTGAAACCATCTCTTTTCCTTTATGTTCCTGTGGATCACTTAAAGGGCATGGGAAATAAAGTTGTTAAAATGGAGACAGATTCAGTAATTCCACCTGCTTTCTGAATACAATCAACCCAAACAATCTAACTATATGTTACTGTGGGTCTCATGGGTTTCTCCAATTCAGAGTTTCTGGGTTGACAGGCTGATAAGGTACCCAGGAGTGCTGTTTGCAAGCATTAAACCCAGAGAAAGTGCTTTGTGCAACATGCTAAGCCTACTAGGCTACCAAGTAGTGCATACTAGGTAAGTCCTACTGAACTCATTTAAAAATATGTTTCCTATTCAATTGTTTCTCTATTTTTCTTCCAGAGAACCTGAACTTTATTCAAAGTCAAATTGCATTTTTTCATGATTATGTTAAAATTAAATATTGATGCTTAAAAGAACAGCTGATTTTATACAGAGCCTATAGCTCATACAGTAAGTGATCAGTTAGTCTTGTTTTCTGTTAATTCAGAAAGGTAAAGGCTCAACAGGCACATAAGAGAACAGTATGTGTATGATGCTGGACAGGTTGGCATGGAAACCTCGGGTTCCGCTTCCATGCCCTGGCCACGCCCACGGCTGTCCGTTCCGCAGCGTGGAAGAGCTACAGGACCATGGCCAGCACCAGCCCTGCTCACAGATGCAGGAGCTGCTGCAGCTCCGCACTGACCCCCCCCACACTCCGCTCCCCCTGTCAATCAGGACGACGTTTCGCTGGAAGAGACCTGCGTGAGCGCAGAAACTGCTTCCTCTGCCCACCCACACCCGGCTGCGCCGGGCCTGCCCTCCCAGTCACTCAGGGACGATTCTCTCTGTTTGAGCATGTTCCAGAATGTTGGTGATCGTCTTGCCTTGCCCTGCCAATGTAAACACACGGCTGTTGGACGATTCACTGTTCTCTTGTTTGAGGCTACTCTTATCCAATCACGACCTGGCACAGTGGCCACGCCCGGCACCCTGCCACGTTCAGCAAACCTACGCTATGGATAAGCTCTGATCGCACACACACACACACACACACACACACACACACACACACACCACCATATGAGCAGTACAGCAGTATAAGAGCAGCATGGTCTCCCTGCTTCCACACAGAGCTAACACCCCCCATCTCTAAGCCCTCACCGGCATCTGCAAACTGGCACTGATCAGAGTGGCTTTTTCCTGAGGACCTGCACCTATTGACTGCCGGTCAGTCTAATGCAGAGAGGTGTGTGCAGAGCTCAGGCACAGACAGAAACAGGGTGTGTGTGTGTGTGTGTGTGTGTGTGTGTGTGTGTGTGTGTGTGTGCGCGCTTCCAAGGTAACGGGGCGATGAGGTCACCTGTGTTTTGGGGAAGATGCTCTCCCAGGACAGGCCCCATGGAGTCGTTCCGTCTACAGTGCCTTCATAACCACCACTGATACATCCTAATTAGCATAAACCCCTGCCGACAAAAACAGTCTGAGATGCTGTGAGGTCCAGGAAATGGGAGCTGCAACTGTGTCCTGCCCTAACAGAAAGCCCCACCCCTTTCTGAAAGCCACACCCACACACTCCATTACAGCGGGGAGGCCATATTTACATGCTAATGAGCTCTCCTGCACGCTCCCTTAATTAGCTGGAGCCTGTGTCATCACGGCGCGGGACATTGTTTGTTATGATTTGTTGCTGTTGGAGGGACGGCTTAATCGCTCCGTCTGATAGAGCGAGGCCTGATGAGCACAATAACGTCATATTAAGAGCGGATTAATTTGCTTTCGCATGAGTTCATGTGAGCATAAATCACAGCACTGCTACAGAGCTGAGCTGCTGACGGTGCTCAACTCTCAGTCCTGCTCCCGGAGGAACATACCGAAAAACACTCTGAGTGTAATAGATATTAAATCAAAAATTATTCTTTATAATGGCAGTGGGCAGCATTTCGTTTCTTGGTGTGATGTAAAATCATATCAATTCCATTTCTTAAATGCCCCACAGAAGATCCAGGCTACATTTCCAAACATCAAGTACTAATTAAGTTAGAAGAGCTAAACAGCATTCATTCTAAAAACAAAAAGGGCCGCACTGATGTCCCACAAATTCAGAATAAAAGGAAATTTGAGCACTTGGAAACAAACCAAAACCATAACGACCTCTGCAGTAAATTTGCATATTCTCATACCTTCAGTTTACAGGGGTCACGTGTGACAAACAGAATAATTTATGCCACAGTGTTGCGGACTGTACCATCAGAGCAGGCTCAGAGGGGTGGGCCAGTGCCCTTCAGGGTCTCTCCAGTAAGTCATTTCAGTCATTGCTCCCATGGGAAATGCCTGTCATACCCACTCCACGAACAGATTAATAACATGACGGTGAAATAGGCAACACTATGCCAAATTGACGTACATAGCCTTGTTTCATATTTATTTACTGTGTATACGTAACAGGCCAGGTTCATTTTCTGAGAAGACTATAAGTGCTTGATAGTTGAATTTGAATCACACAGGAAATTTAATGTCGAATGCATTTCATCTACAAATATACAGTGACGTGTGCTCACTTGAAACGAACCAGAAATATACCAACCACTGAGAAAAGTTACTGTCAGAAAAAATCACATCTGAATGCTGATATTGCATTTCTGTTTATAGTTTAGTATAGTTACATAACACTTTTATGTAATACAAAAACAAAAGAAAGAGTTAAAATAAGCCCTGAACTGAATATGTAAGAATATTTAAAAACAAACATGCACACTTTTATGTGAAGAGTTATTTATTTTTGCAAGGCACACATGAAGTCAGGTCGGCCGGAGGGATGGTGAGCCGTGATTGGCCGATATGGAGAGGTAGCAGATGATCCCGGCATTGTGGGCAGAAGTGTTGTCATTTCCAAACGGGACTTTGCTCCCCAAGAAGCTCACAGACTCCAGCAGAAACCGTGGCAGCGCCCGAGGGGGGTCAGACAACATGGAACGCCCCCCCGCGGGGGAGCCAGGCGGCCAATCAGAACCGGGCGCCGAGCCCTGGCTGCGCCCCATTGGCCAGGAGAGGGCTAAAAATAAACAGACCGGTGCTCTCCTCCGGCTTCTCACGACACAGGGACGTGAGACAGGCACGCCGTGGAGAGCAGCAGCCATCAAAAATTCATTGGACGCAGCGAGATGGCAGGGATGCTTTATGAGGAGCTGCCATTAACAGAGAAAGGGGGGCACCTAAACGGGCCTCGGGACCCTGGAACGTGCAGTGCCAGATGCTGTGATGGAGAGATAGGAAAATGTCTCCCAGCAGATGGGCTGAGAATGAATTACCTCGATGTATTCAGCATACATTCAGAGACAAATTAATTTCTGCGAGATTAAATAAAAAGATGAGGAATGCCATCAGACAAGACCCGTTAGCGCCTAATCGCTAAATCCACATCAGCCATGATGTTCAGCTTTGAAACGTACACGTTCCCTAAACAATGTGGGTCCGAGCAAACAGTCCTGTTTTTCACAGCCTCTCCGGTTTCCACAGACTGAATTCGTAATTAAAGGATTTGCACTTTGATTTCGCTAAAAGTCACCAGGCGGACTGGCTACAAGCAACAGCTGTGAGGAGATACACATCAGCACCCCCCGGAGACCAACAGTTGTCATCGATACACAAGCGTGGGGGGTAAGAGGACAAGGGCCTCAGTGAGTACATTATTCCCACAGCAACAGCCTGAGTTTTCACCACAAACGATGCACTTTGCATATTTGCAATTCTCAAATATTCCCCAGTGTCACTCAGGTTGGAAAGGCACAGCAAACACAATCATTTGAGCTGCACATCTAACACAGGCTCAGCAAAATTAACATACTCTCTCCCACGAAACAGCTGCGAAATAAGTCTCCAAATGAAGAGGCAGTTAGTCGTTACCCAACTCATGTGAAACCAAAGGTGAAGTGGTGAGTCTGGCTTTTTGCCTCTTTCAGAATGCTGACGCTCTGACTAACATTTCAGTAGAGCAGGCAAATGAAATCTTCACATCAGCGGGCATCTAAATGTAATCTCCACAATGTTACGACATGGTGGGGAGTCACTGTGACCACAAACATAATGGCACTTGCCTCCAGCTGCCTTTCTCTCGACCAAATTAAAAATAATGTAGTAAATTTGGAAATGTGTACATACAACATTTTGTCCTAATAGCATTACAAATCCATCATGAACATACCTGTTTACACCTGATCATTTACTGATAAGACCTTAGCAATGAGACAAACTTACATGTAGTCAACATTTCATCATGTTCATTCTCACCATTTTACTGACAGTACGAGTACTCTTAATTGCAACATTAAAAACAACTAAAAGCAAACACTAATACTTTGTAACTGCTTCCTCAAGAGCGGTTCAGCAGAGGACCAGGATAAAGACTGTGGTAGCAGTGCAGTGCCTGAGAGTATCCCACAACCTGCTAACCAGACCGAAATATCAAATATCAAATATCAAATATCAAGACTGACAGAGCAGCATTGCTGCACACACACACACACACACACGCGCACACACACACGCGCACACACACACGCGCACACACACACAAACACACAGACACAGACACAGACACACACACACACACACACACACACACACAAACACACACGCACGCACACACACACGCCTGCACACACACGCACGCACGCACGCACGCAAGCACACACACAGTTCCCGTGGTGCACTGCTTCATATTCACCTCCATCTGCCAAGACTATTTCCTGAGCTGAATGAGGACAAACTTCAGAATCCTTTCAGACGACACGTCTGAAATTCTAGACAGTAACCTCTGAAATGGAAAAAAAAACTCAAGCTGAGGAGAATATGAGTGCACCCAGAGCTCGATATCGTCACAATTATCTTTGTGGGTGGAAAGGAACTGGATGACAATTTCACTCTGAGAGACAGAGTTTAATTCTGAATAGAAAATGAAGCATCCATTCAGTGTGCTGTCCTGTGGATTGACAGGATATTCACAGACACACAGAAAGGATAGAGAAAGGGCTGATGTAACTGCACTGTGCCTATGTGGTCAGGGTTTTAGAGCAGCACTTTAGTACCAGAGACCTTTTTACTAACTAACAAATTTAAAATAATAATGGCTAGGAAACTGGCTGCCCATATAAAAATATAATATATTGTGCACTACTGAGAAATATGTTGTGAGGTCAAAGAATATATTACAAATACATCTTACATATTGATGTAAAGCAAACACATACTCCAATATAACAAAATGACAGTAAGTTACATATTTTCAAAATATTTTAAAATTCTCTAAAATGTATTCTCAATATATTATTTTTATATTAATTTATATTGTGGTTGGGAATGGGGTGTAAAGCTTTCCTCTCCCTAACACCCATAAATCCCCCCCCTTTCACTCCCCAGTAAGATTAACCATTTCTTTCTTCTTCGTTGTCATAACCAGCATTCAACAGACATAATCCTCTTCCAGGCAGAACACCAAATTTAAGCACAAAATCTGGCAGGGCATGCACGCCTTTTTAAAGAAAATAAATCAATTAATAAAGATTAGAGTAATGGAGGCTTATTTTATCTGGACAGAAAACATGAGGATTTTTAGTTTCTGTGCCCCCAGGGGGAGTGGGTAAACAAGTCAGAGAGGCTGAGGTGTGTATGTGTGTGTGTGTGTGTGTGTGTGTGTGTGTGTGTGTGTGTGGGGGGGGTCAGTTTGGATTTTAACACAAAAATAAATGTCTAGAAGAATAAGTTCTAGTAGTAACTACAGCTATGTTAATTACCAGTAGTTGACTACCTGCTGAGCTGGCAGTAGACCAGGCTGAATTGTTTTGCTAGTACACGGCTGTTGCTCCCTGTGGATGGACATTTCACCTGCTGCGCTGAACCCCGGCTTTGCCCGTACCGATGTTTGGCCCGCTTATATGGAACAGACGTTAAGGACGGACATAACGCATCATGTCGGCCGGTACCGCCGGTACCGCAGTGAAACGCGGCGCACGCCTATCGATGCGGCGCAAAGGAGTTCGAGGCTCGCTTCGCCGCCTGTTTACATTCCCGTTCGTAAGCGCTGCGCAGCTTTCCGAAATCAGCCGATTGATTATGAACAGCGTGACACAGCATGCCGAGGAAACGGAAAACGCCGAACAAATAATTGGAATGACAGTAAATAAATCGGCTTGAATTTTACTCGTTGTAACTACAGCTCTGAGTCTCAGATATAAGAAAAACAAACATTTTAAAATGACCGGTGACCAAAACGACCATACATTACAGGCAATGTATTAAAGAGCAACCATGTCAGGAAAATGTAAGATGATTCAAACTAGGTATATTTATATGCAAATATTGATTTTTATTCAGTCGCTAAGTTGATGGTCTTCATATTCAGATTTATGTAACGCCACTCATACGGCTGGCTATATCCTGAAACATTTCGGGTTAAGAATCTCGCTCAGGGGTACAGCAGTGTTCCTCCCCCATGTTTCAGACTTCACACCTCGTAGTACCAAGCCCAGATCCCAAACCCCTCTGCCTCAGTGTCGGGACTGTACAGCATGTTCTGACCTGCTACGGAACACGCACTCACACAACTATAAGGTGAAATCGTTAACGACACTTGAGAGGCCAGTGCTGCCTAATACAGCATTTTGGTTAATCTAAATAAAAGCTCTCTCTCTCTCTCAAACACACACACACACACACACACACACACACACACACACACACACACACACACGCGCGCACACACACAAAGACAGACACAGACACACACACACACACACACACACACACACACACACACACAGGAATGATAACAGTTGAAATATACGACTCCCACGGCGATGCTGGCTGCCTGGACGGAGGACATGAGCCATATGTTTGCCGCGGAGGCCTTCCCGCCTGGGAGAGGGAGCCTGACATTTCCATGTTTAAATCAGATTCCGTTCACATAGAGAGTGCATATGCGTGTGCGCAGGGGGTGCGGGGATAAAACAAGCCGCCGCCGGTGTCTGACCCGTGAAATCACCGCTGCGTGCGGCCTCATGGCAAAGGTGGTGCCGTCATCTCTGGTCAGGTAGCACCTCGCTGGAACAGAAGCCATTTATATTTAAAAGCTATCTGAGTGTGTGGAAACGCAGAATCCATTTTGTGGGGCTGCAAAATATCTTTTCAGGAGTCTTCGCAAATAGGTTGATGCCATTGTTTGACTCCATTTTATATGCTATCATTTGTGTTGGAGCAGATTAAATACTTTAGGTACTCACATAGCTGATGAACAGAGATTAGTCTCCTTAGCTGTTGCTTTATGACTACATAAAAGGCCATTTCCTGATAAAGAGTTACCGCTAATAAATTTTTATATATATATTTTTATTTTTTCCCCATTATCTTTTACTTCATCATATCCCACCAAAGACTAATCGCCAAGGCAGAAACATACAGCACATAATCACAGTAGTGCTACATTAAAATTACATTAATGAATCTATTACACTAAATGCTACACAGGAGACCTGTGGACAGGAAATGATAGTTATAGTTTGTGAGAGCAATAAGCAAAGTACTTATAACGTCCTGTAAAGACCCTGGCAGTAGAGAAGCAGAGATGTAATGGCCTTCAACGTCAGAGCTATGAGCAGGACCCTGAGACCCACAAAGCAAACCTGAAGACTGAACACAATCATTGTTAAAACACAGAAAAAAATATCTTGCCTGCAAAACACAGTCCTGTGGAAAGAGGCGAACAAGTTATATAAATTTGAAAATTACAGCAGAATTGATTAATATTAATAATTCAACAATATGCGAGTCATGCTAGGAGCATGTTTCAAAGCACGGCTAAACAGTTAGAATGCAGCTGCAATGTTTTACTTAATGTTTGAAACCACAAAGAGCGAGAAACCTTAAGGACAGATGACTCACTCAAGCTTTCCTCAGCTAACTCTGAACAGGATGACAAGAAAGTGGGTTTCAGCACTGATTTTCAAACAATAGATCTTTCTTTATTTTTTCAAACCTTTGACAAAGCTGCCTTCCTACAGAATCCCAATGCTTTGACAGAAAAGAACTACGCAAAAATAGTGTAAGCTAGAGAGGGGACAGTTAGTAAGAGGGTTTTCAATAACATACCCATGCTACCCTTGTACAGTATTTCTCATAGTACTGGATACTGGCCTTGGCATGGTGTCTGCAAATAAAATTCTTAAAACACAGTTAGCAGACACTCTTATCCATACCAACTTACAGAAGTTAGTTTTTTTTTTAATTCTATCCATTTATGCAGATGGATATTTACTGAGACAATTACTGGGTTTGGTACCTTACTCAAGGGTACAGTAGCAGTGCCCCAGTGGCGACTCAAACCTGCAACCTTTTGAGCCCTGCTCTGACCACTATGCCACACTGTTTCCCAGTGTAAAAGGTGTATACTACTGTATTAGTCGAGGTCTCCATTACCAGGGCCAGTGAGACTCTGGCTGGTCGCCAGCCCTGCCTCCCCCCCCCCTTGGCCCCTCTGCCTGACCTGCGCTCGCATGACTCCCTGGCTTGGCAGAGACTGAGTGAGGTCACTGCCCCGCTACCTGCTAATCCCGCCCTGGAAGTCCTTGCCATGTTAGCTGTCATGGCTTCCTGCCTGCCGCGGTCCTCTGCAAGTCTCCATATGGCGTCAGAGGTGACCCCAAACTGACCGCACTGCAGGTAGTAACAGCCAGATATTCCCCGCTACAATTTATAAAGACATAGTGTACTACCATGAAAGGCGGGGAGGGGTAGCCTAGTCTTTTTATATGCAGCAGTAATAGCAATAGCAATGAGGATTTTCCAAGTATTGTTTCAAGCTATACATCAAAAGAAAGTTAATAATCCCAAGAGACGGAGCACATTCTTTTTGCTGCTCTTTTCTCTCTCTTCCCCAACTTAAATGCTGCCATTTTACAGACATATTAATGCGCAGAGCTGGCAGCCTGTTTGTCTCAGGTTTTGCTACAGAAATGCACCAAGGTGATTCAGGCCATGCCAGGATCTGAATTTGCAGTGATTTTTTTAAATGTCCCGTTTGAGTTATGACCTTGAAAAAAATCAAGTAGTGGAATATTAATCTTGACCAGATAATCACCCTGAGCTGAATGAACCAATAATAACTGAATTAATTAATTAACTGACTTAATTAATTAACTGCCTCCAACTCACATTATCAAGATGCCTAAAAGAGCTTGGATGATTTGAATCGATACAGAAGAGGTTTACAAGTCAAAACACGTGTTGCCCATTACTTTGGGATTTTTAGTGTATCATATCACAAATTTCAACTGTATTAATTACAGCAATCCTCAACACCTGGCATGGAATGACCCCCCCACAAACTTGCCAGAAGGTGTTTCTTAGGATGGGCATGTCTGGGGAAGACCAGGCTAAGTGTCCTGCTCCTCTGGGTCAGAACATCTGCAGGATGTCAGAAATGTAAATGTAACCTTTAATGTGCTCACATCTTGTGCATCAGTCTGGACAGGAACATCTGCTAAATGACAAAAATGTAAATGTGAAGTGTGCTCTGGGTGCGCTGCTGAAATGGATGACTGTGCTTGTGTTACACTCCCAGACACACAGTCCTGGTTACAGATCTGCCCCTGTCCCCCCGATCACTGTGCACGACCTAATGGTGATCGGCCTACACCCTGATTATTACCATGCAACCACACCTGTGTCAGCACCATTCACTGAGGTCACCTCTTAATGAGGGCTCAGCAAGGAGCCATTCCTTCAGAGCAGATGCAGATAAACTGGGACTAAATCGAGAGGGATGAGACTGACCCAGGCCCCACTGCCATCTGCAGACAGATGGTTTTTCCAGGGACTGATTAATGCAAATGTGATCGGACCTTATCGGTGAAGCCGTTCCCCCGGGCCACCTGGGGTCACCAGTGTCAATACCTTAAAATCATCATTTCACAAGCAGATCTAACCGGAGCAGGAAATTAATTTTATGTTCTCCAGTAAAAGAAAAGTCAATAAATGTTCCAAAATTAAGTCCAGGAAGCGCATTTCGTTTCTTTAACAGCCCTCATAACCTGCGATGTTAAATGCTTTCCGGCATACAGGCCTTTAAAATAATTGTTTGGTTCTCAGAAAACCCCTCTCGTAAAGGCGGTGCATCCTTGTGGGGGGGGGGGCAGAGAAACGAGCGTTTGGGGAAGCTGGCAGGAGCCGGTGCCTGCCGGGAAGCGACAGCCCTCCGCCTCAGCAGGACCGGACCCACCCGGAGCGGGTCGGCTGTCAGAGCCGCCAGGCCTGCCTTTAATGGCGGCCGAGATAATTCTGCGGAAGTGTGGGCCGCAGACACACAGCGACCCGAGTTTAATCCTCTCATCATTCCCGCCACCGGAAACAAGGGCTGGAGCTACTGCAAGGAACTATACCTGCACCAGGAATATGGCAAAAAAAAACATGGCTGCACTATACCCAGCCACCCAGCCACACACACACACACACACACACACACACACACACACACACACACATACATATATAGTTATGAATTCTATTTGAAATGAAAATCATGTAATGGATTATCGCTCACTCCACCTTCAGTTTTGCTCGATTGTGTAACCTGAAATTACCTGTGTTAATAGAGTTTATGGTCTGAAATTGGACAATGAACCTGACCCCCCAGGCCTGTTTCAATAATCCACAACATGGACACCATGCAGTATTTATGAACATATTGCAAACCTGTTGGGTCACCGCTATATCCCTTAATAAAATCTTTACGGGACTGGCGTTTCGCAGAAACGTAATACAGCCCAGTGACACACCGCAATTGAGCAAGATTTCATTGCGGTAACGGCATTGGAGGACCGGAGCTTTGATGTGAGACGCCGCAGCGGGGAGCGCAGACTTGCTGACCTTAGCACTGCCACTGGAATGGAAATCTCTCTGCAGCAGCCCCTCACGCACCAGCCTCAAGCTGCACCAGCAGAGGACCACTGTTCCCCCGGTGCTCCGGCCCTCTAAAACTTATTGCAATTGTAATGTCATCCTCTCAGCTGCTGCGTGTCAGGGTGGCTGTCTGATTCCACAGCTCCATCGCATCGCTCTTGCTGAATAATGCTGCAGCCGGGGCCTTAAGGAGACCCAGGGCTCGATGCTCCAGGAGAGATGCGTGCACAATCACGCAGACAGAGGGGAAGTTTGGTTATGACAGTCTGAGGATTCACGGCAGCTCTGGGTGCTTTGTTTCATTAACGATCCTACCTGGAATTTACACGCATCCTCTTGTTTTCCAGAAACAGTTTTCCGAGCCCCTGGACTCACATTTCTTCAATTATGAACCGTGGTATTCAATTAGCTGGACAGTCTAATGAAAAACGTATTGACGATCGTTGCTGTGCTGCGTGGTAAATGTCATAGTAAATGGCTGTAAATGAGTTTTTTTAATCTCCAGCCTGCGTTGAAAATGCAAGTGCATTCTAGTCTATATCAGCGTGTGAAAACAGATCAGCTCGGTGGTCTGCAGCCTGTGTCTGTTCACTCAGAGAAGGAGCCCTGTTGATTCTCAGTGATGGCTGCCCCATCAATATTACATAACAGCAAGCATGCTGAAACAGAGCAAATGATTTGCTTTTTCTCTGTACACGAAATGCACGGTGGCTTCCGATTGGCTCCACACACTCCCATGTGGCATATTTGGGCCAGTAAGAGGTGAGTGAAAGTGGAGAGGAAACGAGTCACTCCTGAAAGCTGCAGGGGCAGGGAGTGGCTTTACGCTGTTACTTATGATCGATTACCCCCCGTTACAGGCTGTCCGGCCTGATCAATAGCAGATCAAAGCCGGCGGTGAACTGCTCCTGCCAGTCTATCAGAGCAGGACAGCCCGGTCACACTGGGGTGCAATGAGATGTGAAATGAGAGGGACTCCGGGTTATCTTTAGACGTGGCTCTGCCGCTCGATAAGCTAACAAAGCCAAGTCACTGGGTCTGACCTGATCTCCCAGCATCCGTGCCTGCTCTGGTAAACCTGCACTCAGGCTAGGCCCCCGTGGAAGACCACAGCGCTGAGAAAGCATTCACAGATGAATAATGGTAGCATGCCATGCTCGAAATGACACACCCTTACACATTGTAGGCTGACCTTACAATGAATTTCTGTCTGAATCACTTGGTAGACCGTATCAGACTGAATAAGGTAACTGTACAGCATTTTGAGCATCTCCCCAAAGAATCTACACCGTCCAGTTCTCCTGGGAGAGAAGCAGCAAACAGAGCCGTAAATCACGGTCTGTCACTCTCACTGCCAGGTTCGGGTTCGAGTGTGTGGAACAGGAGGCACCCTGTTCACTTGAGGACAAAGTCTGGCACAAAGAGACCACTTTCCTAAAAACAGGAAAACTATCCTGGAAAATCCCTACAACTGCTACAGAGCCTTTAAGTGGTCTAATCCTATAGTAAAATATGCTGTCCTACAGGGGCGTATTGTACACGTTCCAGCCTCCCCTGGATGTTGGGGAGCTCAGGCGAGAGTCTGCAGACTCTCTTAGTGACAGAGCTGGAGAATCCTGCTGTCCTGGAGTACGACTCCATCAGCTCAGTCCAACTGAATTACCTGTCAGTTACTGTGATGGCTGTAGGCCATCGGGAATGGTCCAGCAGGGTTTTCCCCTCCTCCACCACACACACACGCACACGCACACGCACACGCACACGCACGCACACACACACACACACACACACACACACACTCTCTTTGCTGATCTATTCCCACACAAGGGCAGGATATACGCATTGAAATGAACAGAGGGGTTCCTACATGCAGCAGTTCGCCACAGTATAACGAAGCAATTCTGAGCCTCCCCTGCAAGTTAAATGGTGTCAGGCTTGAGCTTTCCATTGCATCTCCGTAAAGCATGACAAGAAAACAGTTTCATCTGCATTATTTATGTAGTAAACAGAGTTGCCTGTAAAGGGCACTACTGTATAGTCATTATGTGTAAAAGCCTTAATGCCTTGTGGCATCAGCGCTAAACAAGGTATATTTATGCATTCTGTCCTGGGCTGTGACTACTCAATTAATGGCCCCAAACACATTTTATGCCAAAATACAATAGGGTTGCTGAGAGGGCTGTATTACTGTAATTACTGCTTTGGTTAGCGGCCCCGCTATAAAAACACAGGGTGCGCTTAGGAACCATGTGTGACACATTAGCATAAAGAGCTCGCTGCACAGTTCGCCCATGCTGAGTCAATGAGGCCCTTGTCATCCGATAACATTTAGTGTGGACGCATTCTCCAGATCTCGTTCTTTTCCTGGGTGACTTATTAAGAGGAGAGTAGATAATCAATATTTTAATAGCCAGAGCAGCGCAGCCATTAAAATGTCTAACCGCTGTGCCATACAGCACAAACTGAAGCCAAACTGAAGAAGAGAATATCTGATGCAGGCAAAGCCCATCTTTTGTCCTGAACATGCAGAAAAAAAACAGCACAGTACCTCTACCACAAAGGCATGCAGCCACCTAAAATGTTTACAGTTCAATGCACACTTTTTGGTACTGTTACTCTCCTTTCAGATGGCTATATTTTACTGTATCTAAAATTTTCAAAGCATTGTTTGCATTTAGCCTGACATTGCAGTCTATTCATGTCAGGGTTACACTGCAGGTAAACAATGCAGTCTGGTTATAAGAATTACTGATATAAGAAACAATTGCACATAGTGAACAGCAACACTGCGTCAGAATCATTCCTATACTAACGCTGTTCAAGAAACCCTGCCTGCGGCTCCCAAGTGGTTCAGTTAAGGTCCTTGTTTTGAGTGCAGGCTGAACCCTGCAGCCTGTGAAAAAAGTGGACCTTTTTGAGGGTAATTAATGACAGGAGAAGCTGTGCTGAATGGCCAGGGACACAGAAGCGCAGAGGAGCCTGCCAGAGCCGAAGCTTAGCAACCTGTTTCCAAACAGGGCAGTGGATGGCTGGCTTTTCCACTATAAATACATCTGCAATGATAAATTTATGGCACCTCCACCTGCTGTACGACACATCTGCAGCTTGAAATATGCATAACTTTTCCATTTACACCGGCAGCACGATAAGTACAGTAGAATCCTACATTTGGACACATGGCTGAGCACAGGATTCGTTTCAAGGTTAGTTTAAAAGTCCCACATAGTCCAAAGTACAATTTCCACATGGATTACAGAGAATATCAAGACTTATTACATTATCTATATTTAGTTTGAAAAAAAAAAAAAAAAACATCTTGTCCCCTGACAGGGAAGCTGACAAATCAGCAATCAAACAGAAAGTTCACCATGACAGGCCGCCATTGTAAACATTAAAAACAAACTGATTTTCAATCGTTAGATGTAATGCAAAACAAATCGCATCACTATTGATTTTTACTTTTGGAAGGGGGTGGGAATCTGTGCTGAAACTGTGTGTTGGCTTTCATAAATAGCAGAGGATACATTACACTTTGCGGATGATCATTTCCCCTCACCAAGATGAATAACACCCATTATTAACAATACTTCCTGGCTTCACAGTCTCAGCTCAGATAATTTACCAAACACAAATCTAGTCACACTACTTGTGATGCCCTGAAGTCATGGCCCCATCAATATTTAGAAGATGATTATGCCTTCTGAGGGACACAGATGAGCTGGCATTACATTCATAAATACAATGTCTGTTGTAATAATAGAAAATCATTGAAAATCTGAATATATGGACACTCCTTTGGCTAAATAATGAGGACAAACATGTCGCCCAGCTGGTACAGCAGGACAAAATTTCTCTCCTTTTACTCAGCTGGGTGGGATGCCAGGACACGTAGAGCCAGGCATTAAGCAGCAATGCAGAAACCTGTCTGAAAGAGGACCTCATTAA
>CM032896.1:2000000-2027500 GCA_019176425.1 Megalops atlanticus
ATATGTAAATATACCAACTTGATTGTCCTCTTCTGCACCATCGAGCAATAACGCACGGAGGCGAGGACTGCAGCTGTAACAAGTTATTCTACAGACAGTAGCAACATGGGTGTGTCTCAACAGAGGGACTTATTTATTTATTTACTTATCCATTCTAAACCAAGTACGGCTCGCCTATTTGAAATGAAATCACTTGACAACATAATTCGCGCACACATTTCAAAACCTAGGCATATATATAATAGTTTACAGTTTCCGATATATATATATATATATATATATATATATATATATATATATATAAATAAACTGTTATTGTTATCTAATGTCTGTTTCATTTGACTGCGTCAGATTCTTGCAAAATAAATAAATAGATTTATTCTAGTGATGCAAATGATGTACATGTTCAACAAAAAATTATAATTGTGTTGGCAGGAGTATTACAAAATAAACCACTATGACAGTGCATTTCCTATAATAAAATTTGACAGATAAGAAAAATTAAATTAAAATGTTATTTTTTCTGCACTATTTGTGCTTTATGACTTATGCTTTATCAATACTGAAAACGAGAACCCTAAAAATAAAACCAAAATGAAACTTACTGAGCCCGACACATTTGCTGACAGAAAATTAATTAAGTCCTTTGCTTTGACTTAAATTATTATTTCTTTCAAAAAAGTAGCCAATTATTCATTTAATTAGGTCCATCAGGTGTATGCAGGTTAGTCTGGCGAATGAAAACTAAGATCAATACATAAAACGAAAAGACTCACCGCTTTGCTCCCCCAGAAAAACCAGTTTGAATTTTCTCAAAGGGTTCCCAAAGTCACCACCCACAGACATGTTTGGTCTGATTTTTTATACAGCGGCGGACAGTTATTCTGCCTTTCCCCTGGTTCAGGTACTGTGCCTGTGGATGCTCGCCGTGTAAAGATGCGCTTCTATCCGCGAAGCGATGCGAATGCTGCACTGCCTTGCCCGTCAGTTTCGGAGGCCTTTGCGCCTGCGCAGCCTCTCCTCTCCGTTCGCCTCTCTCCCTCCCTCGCTGGCCTCCTCTGCCGCTCTCTCACATGACGTCATGCTGGAATAAACTGCACTCAAAGACCTCACAGACATGTAGTGACAACTAATTTAGAAGAAAATCCAAACCTTCTCCTCCATATTTTTATCCAGGTCTGTGGTGAACAAGGGCGTATACAACATGAAGTGTATTAAACTGACTTTTTGTTTAATGTTCAATTGATCTATGTTTAAAGTAATAGTATATGGTATTTATAGAGGTGTTTTTATAATTCATAAATATTACATAATAATTAATTACTCCTAGAATAATAGTTTCATGTGTGACTAAATGTGAAGTTTACAAGACCTGATAATTGGTAAAATATAAATAAAACAGGCTCATTTTAACCACAGAAACTGCCTTTCAGACTCAAACTTCAGTTATAACCTTACACGTTTCATACTTCAAGGCTTAGTTATGATAGGGTACATTTGTTTTAAATGTAAAACATGTTTCTTTTCAATTGCAACACATTTCATAAATCTCAGGACATTAAACATGATACTCTGTATACTCATGATACTCTTTTGTTTAAATAACGCTTTTATTATCACAGATTATATTATGTGTGACCTTATGACTGTTTATAACACTCCATTGTCTTATTTTCAACCAAGTGTTTTTAAGATAATATAACAGAACATTAACAGTTACATCACTCAATGTGATCGAATACATTGTATTATTGTAAAAAAGGAAAAAATAAAAAAAACTTTATATACAAAAATATCTCAAACATCACATATTAAATGCCTCTGTGTTTGAAAGACATGTTTAAACCTTCTTAAAAATTAAATATTGAGTTTGCTTAAAATTACTGTTGACTTTCTCAACTAGGAACCTGAATGTGCAGTATCTCTCCAATCAATTATACAGTATATCTTTACAATACTTCTATAATGAAGTATTAATTTAATGCCAGCTTTATGCATTAGGTGGGCCTCTGTAAAAACACACATACACACACACAGACACACATACAGACACGCGCACACACACACACACACACACACACACATACAGGCACACACATGCAGACACACACACATGCACACACACAAACACACACACACACACATACACACACATTTGTGCACCTGAAAACATGAAAACATTCTTTTAAAGCTCCTTCAAACATGTAATGACTTGCAGCATAATATTTGTTTCATAATCAAATTAGCTTAATCATCTGCGTATAATCCTTCTTTTTCTTTTTTACATGTTGAAAACAGTGAGGTTGAAAAACCTTGAAAATACACCAAAACTTTAGATAAGTGGGTTAAATACAGTTCCTGTGAGTCTTAGATGCCTTATGTGAAAAGTTACCCCGATGAATGTACTTGTAACTAATCCATAGGTTCTGCAAAGCAGGAGATATGGCATTAAGCACACCAGCTATGTGTGTGTTTATTTAAGTAGCTTACAGCCAGTAATTTCACCGGTTTGTTGTGAGCTATTTTACGCGGCCCCAGTTTCTGGGCGCTGAAGTGAGGTTAAACATGGTGAACTATTTAGCCAACACAAAGAGCAGTGTTGTTCTGTGCAGCAGCAGATTTATGAGTGTGAAGAATGGCTGATTATGAAAGCAGGAAATTAAAAGGACCAAACAAATGGCTTTGTGTACGGTAGGCATGCCCACTTAATATCGCGGGTGCTCGGAGACTGAAATGCAATGCTGTAGTTATCGGCAAGTGAAACAAATTTGTCAGCCTGGGGTGTCCTGACCGGAAACTGCTATGCTGGGGGGCTCTGTGCTGGGAGGGGTGTAGCAGGAGGAGCCCATCCTCTCTCCCCCTGGAGGATGGGTATTCTGTCCATCTCCGCTTTGGGAAGCTGTGAAAACACAGGAACCCCCCGGGGGTGGGTCTGCAGGGCGGAGCGGGGGCGGAGCCGGGTCGCCCCTCAGACCGCCCCTTCCGGCTTCTTCTCCAGGCAGTACTCCTTGCTTCGCTGCACCCTCCAGCCTACCAGCACCAGCAAGAAGATGCCCATGGCCTTGAAGCCCACCTGGAGGCCCAGGTACCTGCAAGAGTAACAGAGCGGGATGGGAGGCACTTCGTGATGACACTCAGGGACCCTGCAGGTGTGGCCACTGACAGCCCGCGAAGGCTGACCCCGGGCGATGCCACCCAGATCAGGCGCAGGGAACTCCTACCTGTTTCGCAGGAGGTTGTTGTCATAGTAACCGCAGGAGCCCAGCTTGTTGCCACAGATGCGCCTCCACCACATGCAGGAGGAGTCGATGATGATCCCAAACATGGCGGGAGCTGGCAGCCAGGCTGCGAGCAGAAGGAGGTTACCCCATTAATCAGGAAACTCATCAGCTAAAACAGCTCCATCTTTCTGCGAAATGACTTCAGGATTTTATCGAACATCAATGTGTTTAATGTATATCGCTGCGATATTGATCTGGATATTGTATACTGTGCGCCCATGCATGTCTGTCTTTTATGGTGGCTCAGATAAGATTGTTGTCACTGGGGGGCACTGTAACACTGGACTGGAGCAAAGAGTCATCGCAGGGAGATGGAGTCCGTTTCCATCCTGTGAGCCTACACACAGCCATGCTTCCTCAGCCCCTGGCACTGACTAAGGGGATACAATACCATGCCACAGAGTCTTTAATGAACGGACACGTGTGACTTTGTAAATACCCTAACTTTTTATGGCAGGAAATTGCATTACCCATAGTAAAGCTGCAAGAAGTGCTGTGTCTTTCTGCAATTGTTTAATTGTGCATAATTCTTGCATATTTCACGGATGGCTCATCTTGGCGTCACTGGAAGGAATCTTGGTTTTACGTACCCAGTACTCTCATGAGCAAGAACTGGACTCCTATTGCAAAAGACTTCTCCTCTTGGGGAACCGTTCTAAATTAGGAAGAGACACAAAAGCACTGTACCAGCCAAGCATGAACCCTGGCATTCAGAAAACAACAATTCAATCCTCTTAACATGCATTATAAAGCGTAACACTCTACAAGTTTGAGACAAGCAGCTGATTTTAAAGAAGGAAAATGGTGGATGGGAATGTTGGCCCTACCTGAGCACCATCATGTAGATGGGGTTGTGGGACAGGCTGGCTATGAACCCTGCGAGGGAGATGAGAAGCATGGCTGGCAGCAGGAGGTGTGGGCAGCTGTTGGCACAGGAGCCCGGGCGAGCAGTTCCCAGGACATCCCCTTCCAGGATACAGCTGCAGTTGGTGTATGACTGTGGATGGACAGGGATACCACCAAAATCTGTCTTGTTATGGCTAACAATGGACAGGTTAATGCTCAAAGCTGTGTTATTATTGTTCAGATTTATATCACTGTACAAATTTATATCCAGTAATTTAGCCTGAAGTGGGGAGACATTATTATTCATGTTTCAGTTTTCTGGACAGACCCTGTCCTCTGGTAAGATGATTTTGGAATAAAGTTAAGAAATAATAATCCCATTTGTTTTACAAAAAGACAGAATACAAAGAGGTGTAATGGCTCTCTCTAGTTCAAATTTTGAAGGCCACAAACATCACAATGTGTTTTATGAACACTAGCAAATTGTAAAAATTCACCTTCAGTGTCATGTCACAAGATATTTTAGAAAATGGGTTATTTCTAAAATAAAAAAATTAAGATGATTGGTGCAACACAGAGGTGCAACACAGATTTTCTCTTTATATATTTTTTGCTAATTATGGATTGTTTGCATTGGGCAGTTGATTGTTGATTGTTGATTGAGCCCATCCATCCATCCATCCATCCATCCATCCATCCACATTGTTCAGTGTTTTAAGTGTCCTTGTTAATACATCCATCTTACTTCAACTGCAGTTTAAATAAGAGAGCCCCAGCAGGCCACTCCCTCCCTGCATGAAAGCCCGCCCTCCTCCGGTTTCCACGGTGAAGCACCCTGGCTGTGAAGCATCTTTGGTTTGATTGACATGTGAAGCACCCTATCACTCATGGGTCTGAGCCGGGGAGGCGGGGCAGGCTCACCTGGACCCTGAAGGGGTTCTGCGGATTGGTGGAGAAGTTGGTGCAGCCTGCGTGGCAGGGTGAGATGTACTCCAGGCCATTGGAGCCGCACACGGGGATAAATGCAATGCTGGAGCAGGAGCAGTTACACGCAGACAAGGAACTGCGAAGGACAGAACGGAGGTGTTAGAATTTGTAGCATAGTGTTTAAGGAGCAGGACTTGTAACTGAAAGGTTGCTGGTTCAATTCCCTGCTGGGGCACCGCTGCTGTACCCTTGGGCAAGGTACTTAACTCACAGTTGCCTCAGTAAATATCCAACTGTATAAATGGATAACATTGTGAAAGTTGCTCTGGATAAGAGCGTCTGCTAAATGCCAATAATGTAATGTATCAGCTGCATTGAATTACAGGGTCGTGGCATTGTCTATGATTCTATCTGTACCTGTGAAAAGCCAGAGCCATACCACCAATGAACATTTCTGAGGTCTTCATGCATATTTATGTTTTTTTTTGGGGAGGGGTAGGTGCCAACTTCTAGGGTCTTGTGCTTCACTAGTGGTCTGTATTTATTGCTTCCACCATTAAGATAAACACGGTTCATTAGGTTCTTCCTGGGGGTGTTAAAAGGAGTGTAATTATCTAAATAAAAGTAATGTGCTGCCACTCTTTATCATGTGACTTTGTGTTGTTCTTTCCCACACATACATTACTCCTGGGTTTCAAGGTGATAACTGCAACCTCATTGTATTGAGTGGTATATGACTGTCGGCCAATGGCTGTCAAGTGAAACAAGTGAAAATGTGCCTTTTTGACAGTGTTTTGAAATAGATAACACATTCTTAAATGTGTGTTCCTGTACTGAATGCATGACATTATTTCCTCTTCTTTTTCCAATTAATTTGCTTATAATATTTCCCATCTGTGCTGTATTGCTGTCGACAGTAATTGTAGGGTGACACAAGTTTGGAATAAAACCTCGGGACTCCTGGACATCTTTTGCTTAAATGAACGTAAGTAACCCCTCTTAGTGGCACACAGATATCCCATCCCTGCCCCCAGGAAGCCAGTTCCACTACCACACCCTGCACCCCTTACAATCATGGGTGGCACTAGTGAATCATTGACCTGAATCTAAGACAAAGGTAAAGCAAAGAAACAGTCTGCCTGCTGCCAACAATTTAATCACAGGGTCTGCTTTTCCTGTTTGTGTTTGGCTTTACAATTTGATATGTCATTGTGAATTCCTGTTTTCGCAAGTAAATTACACTCACACACTTTTGAGCAGTGCTAATTTTTGACTCAGTGAGTCACTCCCCCAGAGAAGAACACTCAAGCACATAACTTGGACATGAGTGTGAACTGAGTCACAAATTAGACAACCTCAGATTTGCCTTGCCTCACAAAAAATTGACTTGGGCTTGGAGCTTGGAGCTTGATTACTCAAGACACTTGATGAAAATCATTTGACAGTTTTTTAGTTCAAATGCTTTCCCCTGAAGACAGGACTTCATGCTCAGAACTTGAATCTTAAGAATGGCGACTTGTGACTTGAGTTGACCTGGACATTGCAATTGGGACTTCGTTTTATACATCACCATTGTTACTCAGGACTTTGAGAACTCTTGAGATTTGTGCGTGAACACTTGAGGCAGGCTTGCTTGGGACTTGCATAAGCAGGACTTAGTCCCTTCCCTGGCAGTATCAATGTATACAATGGCACTATGGCAGGAATTCTAAGCTTTTCAGCATAGCTTGGCTTCGTTCCTATCACTGGCTTTGAATTTACTTAGCAAAGAAAGGTCTTGTTGACTGTTTTCATAGTTGGCCGCTTAATGCAAAACCTGCATCGGGGTTAGAACAGTTCTTTGGGCTCTCATTGGCCGAACTGAGTGCTGAACTGGCTGTTCCAGGTCAGTCAACAACAAAATACCTGCTCTCTCATTCACAGGGAGTCCATGTCCCAACACTAACACTAAAAATTCTTCCTCACAAAAAAGGATCACATTTTATAGCTTACAGCAGCATTACCAATTTACACATAATGGTAATGTATTCATTACCAGTTCACATACATCTAATTGGTGTGTGAACATATAATGTGATTTCAAATTTAAAATGTTAATAATAATTAATTGAAAATTAAGCCCTGAGAGATAATGCACATTGCCTGTTGCAGCCTACCAGACAGTTTCCCCTGGGTTTACGTGGTGATCCCCCATATCAGACTAAGAAAAATATTTTGGGGACCCCCACCTGTTGGTGAGCTGGGGGTCCCAGTAGTTGGCGTTGACCCCGGCCACCTTCTGCGTGGAGCAGCCCATGTAGAACAGGGGGGCGCAGAGCAGGATGGAGGTGAAGAGCACGGAGATGCAGAAGCGTGGGATGGCCTTCAGGGACAGGCCGGTTCGCTTCATCACCACCCCTCCCAGGAGCATCCCGATGGCCGCTGCCGGCAGGTTTATCGCACCTGAGAGAGACCGTGGGGGGGGGCAGGCAACAGGACGTGTGAGGAGATCAGCAACAGAGGGAACCAGAGCTTTTTTTGTGCAGGGTTGCTCACACCTGACACCTCTACCCATTGCTGAAAAGACACTGTTGCTGCTTGACTGTGCAAGCCTAGCAATTATAAATGATCTTTTAACCCCCCCTTTGGTGTACACTTGGTACGTTCCAGGGCGGGGCTCACCGATGAGCAGGCTGCCATAGGCCGCTGAGGTGCTGTACTGCCGCTCCAGGAACTTGTTGAGGAAGGTGGCCAGGCCCGCGATCACCGAGGAGAAGCAGCACTGGGCCAGAACCAGCAGCAGGAAGAGTGGGCTCAGCAGCAGCCTCACAAAGAGCTTGGGGAACACTGGAACCGGACCAGAACCAGACACACGGTCACAGAAACACACATTGACAAAGCCAGTTTATTTTAAGCTTTGTGTAATGGACCTATTTTGAGCTGAGTTGTAATGGAGTGTCAGGCTCTGTTATAAATCCCAAAACCTTCTAAGAGGCTTCAGAAAACTAGAAGCATATCCAATGAGACACTTTACTCCATTTCAGCCTAAACTGTCCCTGGATATGGCAACAGATGTGGGGAAAAAAACAGCACCTTTGAAAATTATATCTTCCATACAACTTACTTTTCAGAAAGTCAAACAACAAAACCTCAGACTTCTTTGGGTCTTCTTTCAAAGTGTCAGCCTCCACTCCAGTTTCCTGGGAAATAATGAATTCAGCTCAAAGCAATGCACAAAGCATGTATGTATAAAGTGAGCTCTAATTTTGGAATACCATTTTAGAAAGCTGCATGAGGAAAAACTGGTTAAGCTTTAACTTTCTACCGAGGCATATTTTCCATATTCTGTGGCATATTTGACACGCTTTTCTTTTTACGACTTGTTTTGAGGTCTGAGAAAGAACAAAAACTACTCCTTTATCTTATCCAGTGTGTTATTTAAAGTAAAACGCTTTGACTCACAGGGCTGTTACAATCTTAAGTGATGTGGGTGGAGAGATTATGAACATTATCTGATCAGTAAGAATGGCTGCACTGGACTCTGGACTCCAGCTCTGTCTGAATGTTGAGAATTTAATTGTTATATTTCACTAGTGTCATTTACCACCCCCACTGTTGTGGTGGAGACAGAGGTCCTTGCAGTCATTAGTTTCTCTTCCAAAAACAGATTATCAACATACGCTGTCAAAAAGCAAGTGCTATAGAGCTGTGAATGTGTGTGTATGCAAATACCCATGTCTGTGTTCATCTTCAGAATCTGTGAAAACCATAACTGTCCAGAACACAGTGATACAAACACCACTTCAATTGGGTATGTATATACATATTGTCTGTTTGTGCTTAACTTTCCTTAGTTTTCTAAGCTGTCTAGTTTTAGGCTAGCACAAGTTAACTTGTGGTTGTGCTTGAATGGTGTTGAGCTCACATTCACTGGTCTGGGAGCGATGTTAGCCTGGTCTGACACTGTTGCTCATTTAACTTAGATGATACTCTTTTTCTCGCGCTGAAAGCAGCTCTGAATAAGAGCATAATCTAAATGAATGCGATGTAATGTAATGTAATGTAATGTCATATAGTAACCTACATGTGACTCCACCTGCATGCGACGAGGGAAGAAGAAGTAGGGGATGGAGGTGAGAGCCAGACAGCCAGATGAGATCAGGAGTCCCATCCACCAGGCCCCCACCCAGCGGGGGTCAGCAGGGGTCAGCTCCTGGAGGCTTTCTGGGGAAGGGGGGGCTTACAGTTAACCCACATACAGACGGAAAACACAGTGCACTTCAGCTCTGGTGTTCCTGCTTCTCAGCAGTGCTGTCAAACAGCTTCTCCTTCTAGGGCTCCTAAGACTGCTTGCTGAAAAATGATTAGTGAATTCTTTACTCTACTGCTATTATTATACTTGCGTGTTTAACTAAACCTCAAAAGGGGTTAAATTTTCTTTGCAGAGGGTCAAAAAGGTAAATGTGAATTGAAAACCGGGGAAGGTGTTTGGCTGAATGAACCAGGTGCATCCCACCCAGATGGACTTTTAAGGTGGTCCACGTCCAGCCAGAGAGTTTCTGGCTTTCATTTTTAGAAAAACCCTTTGGCACCTGTAATAAACAGCTATGCAAACTGGAGCATGTATGAGGTGCATGGCTGTAGGCTGTCGGTGTAAAGATGCTGTACCTGGGTCGACTCTGTCCACATCCACATAGATCCGCAGCATCACCGAGCCCAGCAGGTATCCGAAGGCGGGGCCGAACACGGACACCGCAAAGAGGATGGCTGAGAGAGGGAGACAGACGTGTCAGTGTGAAACACTGCTGTGCCATCAGCGAATCGGCTCTCTCACAGTGCGCGGCCAATCACGGGGCGGTTACCGATGTAAAGAGGGGAGTTTCCCGGTTTGGCGAAGTCGTCCACGTAGGAGATGCCGAAAGGCTGGATGGGTACGGACCCCACCCCGAACAGCAGCTGGGCGATGGCCATCAGCAGCCACAGGTTGCTGGTTTCGGAGAGGTGCTGGGAACCCTCCGCCCCACACTGCTCCAGAGTGGAGGAGTTCCCCTCAGGGACACACATGTCACTGTGGTCTGCAACACACAGTCGGGGGGGTTAGAAACCTGCCTCCGACAGGAGTATTAATGAGCTGAAGACAGTAATGTTACTATGGCTGTGGTTCAGCTTGAATCTCGGCTCCTGGCCTGAACCTCTGCAGAAGATTCATCACATAACACAGAGCCCCAACAGAGAGTTTCACTCTACACCCTCATGCCTCAGAACTACGCCCTGACGTCGTATGGGGTCATGTGGAACGCTGCCTGGGGAAGATGCTTATGTTGGCCTGGGAGAATGAGGAGAGCATGCTTGCTCCAAGATCATCAAGACACCAAGTGCTTTTATTTCTCTAAACAATTTCACTGACCTTTGAAAGGCCCTCAACTTGACGTTGAGGTATTCTGAGCACTGGAAATGAACGTTGCATGTATCCAAATGAGAATGACCTGTCTCTGAGATAACTCTAATCTCCTTGTCTTAGCTCAGTAACAGCGAGCTTGATGTTTACATTTGATTTATGCACCGGATGGTCTCCGGCAGGGAGAACTCGCAGGCCTTACAAATCATCCAAGTGTATCTTGAAGTGCTCTGTAAACTTTTGTTTGAATCTGTTCAAGCAGCAATAGAGTCCAGAGCAGGGAGTTTAGGCACATGCACACTGTACAGTGGCAGTGGACACTGATGCATAAATCGCAGCTGTAAATTGTCAATATGAGTAGCTCACTCCCAGCTGATACGCATTCTGTGAGCGAAAATATCCAGAAATTAGTGTGAGCAGGCATTCTGAGTGCTGCTAGGGAGCTGTTACACACCAGGATAGCTGTCAGGATTCAACTGCTGACCCAGAATCACATTTTGCGTTGCGCTCCCGTGAATAGCAGTTGCGGGTTTTTAAAATAAAATGCGATACTTTGGTAGGTATTGCCATGTAAAACGGAAGTTTTCCTCACCAAACAGCACAGAGTTGTACTCATAGGGCTGAGACAGGAAGTGAGGTAGGGCCAGGATGACCGCACTGACGGACATGAGCAGACCGCCCAAACCGATGAAGCGAGGGCGGTGGACCCGGCTCCCGAAGTAGCTGACAAACACGATGAGAACCGTGTTCCCCACCTGGAGGAGAGACCACGCCCGTCAGAACACCGGACCACCGGCCAGCGTGTGAGAGAGCACATCACAGCCACACAAACAAGCAGCCAGTGATCTGACCAGCCCAGAGGAGGCTCCCTGCCTGTGCTGTCTGACAGACGGGGGGTGAGAGGGCTTCAGATAGCACAGCACCATTAAACAGAAGCTGACTTTGTGAGGGAGCAGCGAACTGAAATTCATCACAACATTTCAGATGCCTCAGCTGGACTTCTAACACTCCCTGAAAGCTGGATGCTTATATGCGACTGTGCTGTACATGAACGCTTTCAAACACCATGAAGGTTACAGTGTCAGCCACCGAGATCTATGGATTAGGTCATCAGATAAGGACAGATTAAAAGATCTATGTAAAGGGCTAAAGGGAAGAGGTGCCCGGAGTAAGGTCAAACATACTATCACTCAACGCTTTGACCATTTGGATGTGAATAGATAATTAAAGGTCCCTTAGACTCTCTCGTCTGCCAAGCAAATACAGTTGACAGTAAACTTTCATTATGCTTTTGTCTGGAACTGTTCATAACTGACTTTTATGGGGTTTTTGCACCATGTGGAGTATTTGCATTTACCTGCTGGCTGCAAAAGCATTTCTCTTCCACACTAAAATATTAAGATTACGGAACATACTCAAGAAAGGGTCTATCTGAGAGGCTAAAGGGAAGAGGTGTCTGGAGCCAGGTCAAACATCACTCAACGCTTTGCCCCAGAGGGCTGGGAGGCCTCCAGGTGGTGCTGTACCTCGTGCAGCGAGGAGATGACGCCGGAGGAGAAGCTGTTGAGGCCGAAGCGTCTCTCGATGGTGGTGATGCTGCTCTTGAGGTAGGCGCTGTAGAGGAGCTGGGTCAGCTGCAGCAGACTGTGGCAAAGCACAAAGAGCTGGAGGGAGAGGATGGAGGGAAGGATGGAGGGAGAGGATGGAGAGAGAGGATGGAGAGAGAGGATGGGGGGACAGGATGGGGAGAGAGGATGGAAAGGGCCCAAGGCCTTATGGTCACTCTGCTGCTGCAACGCTGGTGCATGACTCACAAGGATATAAAAATCAAAACAAAAAATCAACTCCATAACCACAAACACTGCCGCATGGCTCACAGGATGAACCACCATTCCTGCTACAAAAACCACCTCCAAAACTACTGCAGTGTAGTGGGAAGAAGCTAGGCTCATACCCGAAAGGTGTTGGTTCGATTCCCCCCTGGAGCGCTGCTGTTGTACCCTTGGGCAAGGTACTTAACCCACAATTGCCTCAGTAAATGTCCATCATAAATGGATATTGTAAAATAAAAAAATATATATTGTAAAAATTGTGAATGTAAGCCACTCTGGATAGGAGCATCTATTAAGTGACTGATTTTAAACGTAAAACTACGAACACTGCAGTGCGACACACAGAATGAGCCTAATTCCAGTTAAAATTCAACTCATTTCTACAACACTGGCACAAACACATGGTGGCATCACAAGATAAGATACTTACAGAGTCAGGTGACTGGGTTCAATCACATATTATATTTCAGAATAATTAAATGCATGAACTAACTAACATTCTCATTACATTAATCCATCCAATGGTTGCAGTATGAGTGCAATGTACAGCCAATGTGTCATCGTTTACACAGGAGTTCAGACTCAGGGTTTTGCGTTCACATCCAGCCACTGGGGTGAACACACACCCAACTTATCTCTCTTACATTTTAAATAAGCCAAAAATCTCACCATATTAGGTCATCTGTAATTTATCTAGAAATTCACAGTCTATATCTGAAAATGGCACTTTCTGTTCATTGGAAACTAAGGCCCATTCATTGTGCTTTCAGTGATGTGGTTTTTCAAAAGAAGTTGCATTTTTGGGATGCAAAGGCAGTACTGAAAAAATAAAAACATTTAAAAGACGTGAGTCATTGCGGCAGAGACAGGCCGTTTAACAGAGAGCAAATGCATAATTGCTCAAAACTGGTTTATCAGTTGTGAGCTCTTGGAAGGCAGTTGTTCATTTCATTCAGCGCTGTTGTTCATTTTAAAACTATCTAAGGAGACACAATTAATCAATCAATGAATCAATCAGTCAGAGGATCACTTGACTTGCAGCGCCCCTAAGTAGAGAGATACAGAGCAATCCACAAAGTGCATTGGGGCAAAGCACAATTGGAACAAATACCTTCAACAGAGACATTCTGTGATATTTAAAGCCTCATGCGGTACAGAGCTGCAGTGGACTGGAGCAAGGTAAAGCATGGTGTCCTAGGGAATAATGGGAATGGCCAAAACAGGATTCAAACCCACAACCTCTTAGCAGAGAGACAACAGCTCGGACTACCCAGCACAGCAGTGAAAGAGAGTTTATGAGTTGGCATTTAAGAGAATGACCTGCGATATTGTGGGAATGAACCTTTACATCATTCTGGGCTTGGGGGAGTGAGGGACCTTCATTTGGCAAATGAACTGTTTATTATATTCCTTTCGCTGAATGAACTCTCCTCACAACCAGACGAGGTCTGTGGATTGATTGTGTTCCCAGCATACATATAGCCCATGCAGCATGCCGTCTGTGTCTGCAGCCCAAGTCCTCCCAATTAGCAAGACCCCTCACAGAGTTTTCATAAACCAAAGGCCAATGAGGCCAGGGGCCACATTCTGATTGGATGCATTGGGATAGGGGCTGAAGCGGCAGGACCAGATCTGGGTGTAGATAAATTACTAAAGATCCCTTATACTCTCTTCTCTGCAAAGACAATACAGGGTAAGCTTTCAGCATGCTTTTTCTGGAACTGTTCTCAACTGATCTTTTATAGTTTTTTGCACCGTGTGCAGTATTTGCATTTATCTGCTTGCTGCAAAAACATTCTTCTTCCACACAAAATTCTTAACATTACTGAACTTGTTCAAGAAAATCTGGCTTTCCTACTTTGTAGCTCTTAATAATCAGGTATTCTCAAAACACATGAATCACTGTCTTTTTGTGAGGGTAAAGCGCATCAGCATTAAAAGAGGAATAAGTAGTAACATTTAGTAAAACTACGTATCTTTGAACAAAAAGTCAGAAGAAGTTCATAGAGCTTCCAGTTGTTATTATAATCTCCACCGTTAAAGCACTAAACGGCCCTGATGGCAATGTCAGAGGCAATCCATCTTTAAATACAGTCCTTAATTCAGCACGGTAATCTTTCAATCATCAGTAATACTGCCGTTTGCAGGCCTAACGCACATACGCATACTCATATGCAAATACGGACGTGTGTGCACGTACGCACGATTTGTCATGGAACAGATACACACCTCAGAGCCTTGGAATTTAGGCTGTGTTTTCTGATAAAGGCTTTTTGTTGTTACTTTTTTTTAAACACACTAATGCCTCTCACACTTTGGTAGAGTAACACACTTCAGAATGCATGTGTCAGTGTACTTTGCATTGCACAGTGATGTGTTGGTAGCTTGCGGGGTTTTTGTGGCAGACGTCCATTTTTCTGCAGAATTCGGCCCCCCTTGGTTTGTGGCTGTGCGCATTTGCGTATTTTGGGCTCATCTGATCGTCTGAGACGTGACGGTCGCAGCCTGCGCCCACCTGTCCCTGGTTTAAACGGGATCCCCCCCAGGGTCCGGCAGCAGCTCTGACGCAAGTGTGAAGCTCATTAGAGTGCTGTTTGTGGCAGACACACGCAGTTCACACATTGCTGGCTGAGAGATTTTGATCGCTTGTCAGCTATGATTCTTTTCAGCGGTTTGCGGGGAGTGGCTCTGGGCCACAATGATACGGACCACATTTTCCATCTGTGTCTAGTAATAAATCACAAAGTAACACTGACATTCGGCAGATTTTATCAATGAGGATTACTGTATAGTACAAATTTCTCTGCCCCTGTATCTCTGGCAGCCATTGTTCGCATCTGATGTCTTGCTGTGATTGGAGAAAGGCAGGAAGCTGGTTTTTGGTCTCTATTTTCAGCCTTGACGCCGCAATATTGTTTTAGAATGCTTTATCTACAGTGAGTCTTGAGGATACCTTTGGGGTGGATGCTCTCTGTGTTGAGTTACCTCTCTGCAAAACAATAATCCCTTTCTTCAACAAAACTACAACAGAGCCATTGTCATGAATTTTTCCCTCACTTGAAAGCACTTCCTCCTGAAGGATTGTACTAATTCCAGAAAAACAAACACTTGCTCAGCTTGGGACAAATGAAACTAGTGGAAGCTGCTCACCTCAGCAGCTAAAAAGGGTCAGTAGTCCACAGCAATGCAGTACCTGGTTCAGATACATTGCCTGGTTTGTACCTGTTAACTCACTTCCATGTGATGCATTCTTAAATAACTGTCTTACACTCCCCAAAGCGTTTAAATCTGGGGTCAACGTAGATATGAAGAGTGTCCTCAAAAAGATCTAAAGGATAATACCAACAAGGATAAGTCAATCTGTATATTGTGACTTGCAAATTTAAAATACATCAATGGAATCTATGATTATGTTGTATATTACCTGTAGTTTCTTTAATATTCACCAACCTGCCACATAGTTGAATTAACCTGTTGCTTATTTAGAAAAAGGAAGAACAGCAACATCAGACAGCAGCTTATTTGCAGTTAGATGGAGGTGTTCTCTGCTAACATGTGCTTGCCAGTGAGTTATTGCTTTTGGAGAAAACCTGAGATTTTACTTCCAATTCCCTAACCTCGGTAACTTGTAGTACCTACAGGGAACACAGCAATTTGTTCTTACAGAGCACCCTATGACAGGGGACATTATTTGAAGGTATTTATGTACATGTGTGCGTGCACATATGACCAATGATCACTTTAGTGTAGCCAAATTAATATCTCTGGATGGGTTATTAATGAATGTGTCTTACAGTGTCTGCTATCAAGTTTCAAACAACAAAGAAAATATTACTTTCTCTCTGTGTTTGGAGAAAGTAAACCTTCAGGATTTCTTTGGAAACGGTACAGGGTTAACAAATGGGGTAAATTCAAATGTAAAATTTGCCAAATAGAAACTTGATGTTCTATGTTTATTTTCCCTGGACTTTGCCTGTCCAGTTACCAAAAATGTTGTTGTTACACATGATGGCCACTGCAATGCATGACTCATTTGGCCTTTTCCTGCGTTGAAGGTTTAGAGACAAAAGAGAAAAAGTTGAACGCCCTCAATTTGGACAAACTCCACCCCAAACATGCACCTGCCACATAGGTGTCTGAGGGGCCCATGTCTGAGAGGGCTTAGCAGTGACAGAGACACGTAACTCTCCACAGAAGCACTTGTGCGGGGTTTACATGTACCTCAGCTCTGAATGCACCCCTGAGAGAGCAGGCAAGCTTGTGTGTGCAGACATCTTGTCAGGTTGTCAGAAGCACGTGCCAGCTCCTCTCACTGCATGAAGCACGCCACTCCAAGCAGGACTGGAAGGATAAACACTTACAGTGCTGGTGAGGTAGAGAATGACATTACAGTCCATCTCTCTGCACAGCTGAAAGGTTGAATTGATGACTGGGGCAGGCTTGGAAACAAAAGATCATGGAATATTTTTCCAGATTCTTGAGGACACACACTCATTCTTTCAAAATAAAAGAGAGCTGAGAACAATTTTCTTCCCTCCCATATTTTCTGGCAATTTTCAATGTACCATGAAAGTTATAAACTATAAAGAATGGTGATAACATTCCTATTTTAAACCCATACCAGTACCAAACATATTAGGAGTTGACACTGGGCAACTGCAGCAAAGGTCATCTGTTCTGGACTGTTAAAAAACAGGTTCACCCAATGAAATTTTGCATTAAATCAGAATTATCACCGTGACCTTGAAGCGACTTCCGAATGCAGACTTGTGATGAATAAAGTTTCTCCGAGTATTATTTCCAGTCTGGCGTTCAGTCACCCTGCACCTGTTTCCTGGCGAACATCAATTAAACCAACGACTGCGCATTCCCTCTGAATGATTTCCTTAACAATGCAGTGTAAATCAGCCGCTCCCCCTCTGAGCCGAGTTGAAAAAAAAGGCAGGGAGGTGCAGCTTGCAGTTAATATTTGAGCATTTACAGTGTGCAATAGAGTAGTGTAGCTTCATACTCTACCCTGCGGTTTAGTCAGATGTACTGCATAAAGACAGCTCGGGGTCAAGAGCCATTACCAGCACACAGACACTGGAGAAAGCCTGGATCCATTACTAAGTTTGTCACATTAATTGATTCAAACATACTACGCCGTAGCAAATGGTGATATGCTGTCGAATGTTTGTGGTCTGACATGTATCAGAAGGGCTGAGTGCACATCATGAGTTCAATATTTAAAAAAAAAAAAAAACATTCAGAAACACAGCAGGAACACACAGATCCTGGTGTGAAGCATACAGGGAAAGAGCAGAGGAGAGGGAATGATTTAGAAGCTGCACACTCTTCAGGTCAGTGCACAACGACACACTGCTGTAAACCCATCAGGACGAAGAAGCAGCGGATTCAATGGCTGCACTTAACACTTCAGGGCAAGTGCACGACAATACATTAACCACGCGGAAACTTTGCAAAACTGACTGACTAACTAACTGAACCTCTCCCACAGGGTGTGGGTCATTACATAGAAACAAAGAGCAAAGCAACAGTCACGCTGGAACGAGGTGTTATATTATCAGAGAGTGTCATGTCCTCAGTCAACACACTGAGTCCGGCATGTGGTGCTCCAAGCCCTGTCCGGGGAGAGGCTGAGGCATGCTCCAGCATGTGAGTGCCTTCACTGATGTGTGGCACGTGATCACTGTTGAATCATGGGAAGGGATTCTGAGTGCCGGTCCTGGAGGTGAGAGACAGCCACACCAGTCACAGTGGACAAGGTGCCGGCTGGAACACTGAGCTGCGGCATTCTAACACTGAGTGACAGGACCCTCTCTGCTGCTGTGGGTGTCACTGTTCACCTCTGAAACACAGAGGCGCAGTGTCCTAAACTAGCCATTCCCCAGACTGAGGGGATGGGGAGGGCATGAAGTGGGCCACAAAATCCTTCTGAAGAGGTCATTATGTCTCCTCCATAGACATTCATAACATTTACACAAAAAGCTACATGGGGTAGTTTAATATATTTCTAAAAATCTAATAAAATATCAGATCAAATATTAGGCTAACTTTTAATAAAGAACAGGTCACAGGAAATGTATTCACTCTCTAGGTGGGTGCTGGGGCTTGGAAAATTGTGGAGTTTCAGTTTTAAAGGGCAGACAGTTCCTCTGCCTTTAAGCAGAGGATAGGAACATAGTGGATGTGTGACTAGACACTGGACTCAAAGGCTGTGAGCTGGAATCCCAGAGACAGCAAGAACAAGAGCGTGACTAAGAAGGAACCTCACAAATGTATTCTTCAAAGAAGCCTGAGGGATTCAGACACATTCAGGGTTTGAATCCTCGTCAGACATTGCCTTGTTCCTAACCCTCATCGTTTTCAGAGATTGAGGTTTTTGCTGAAACTCATGGCACACCACTGAGCCCATGTGAAAAAAGGAGAACTCCAGAACAAACTGAAAATTTCTGCAAGGCCAAAACACGTATCTATTCAGGTGAGCATTTAAAAAGCACACTAAATCGTGCAAAGCAGACAGTGTTGCAAATTCACCATCAGCTCTGTGACCAAAACATCTGAAAATACAATATCTACTGATGAACAAGGACTGAGCTGGAAACAGAAGAGTCATGGGAGATTACTTTGCAGTATCTGTATGATTCAGTGCCTTACAAGTTATGTCCCAAAGAGAAATGCATCTCTGTTCTCCTGGTCTAGCCTTGCTAACCTTCTTCATAAAGACAGCACCCATCAATATGAGGGTGTTGTTTCCATTCAAGCATAGTAAATAACTCATGAGCACCCTGTTACTGTGAACATATTTACACCTGCAACAGTGCAGAGTTACAAAGGAGTCATTACTGATGACTGCAACCAAAAGCAGGCACTGAATGACTTTATCTGCATACATGAATTATTTATTCAATATTGAAATACTCTCTTGTTGTCATGGGGTTGCATACTAACAGTCTGGTCTAGATGGCCATCTTTGTTCACGTTTTCCTCAATGGAGCTGTTTGTTTCACATCTGGCAATATTTAAATAGGAGGCAACCATCTTTTCCACACACTGTACATTCATAAAAATATGAGGTTGACCACATACTACTATTATCATTAGGTAATTTAAAATACTCCTACATCATACTGGAATCCCAATATATTCTACTTTTCAGACTATTTCTGAAAATTTTACATTACATACCTCACATTTTACATCATCCATTTAGATGCCTGAATATTTACTAAAACAATTCGGGATAAGTACCTGCCTCAGGAACACAGCAGCAGTAATTTGAGCCTGCAAATTACTGCTCCAAAGCCCAGATCCTTAACCATTACATCCCACCACCAAGGAACACAGCCTAACTATAATCAAGGCAGAATAAAAGAGGAGATGCGTGTGTCGGAGGGACAAACCGTATAGAACAAACAGTATAAGCATGTCTGCACCTCAGAGCTGTGCATTCCAGGGATGTTCAGTCATTACTCCCTGAATGGGTCTGTCAGCTACATGAAACAAAAGCTCCTTCCCAAATTATACAGCGCTCCCTACAGCAAACAGCAACAGATGGGTCTCAGATGCCTTGAGTGTACCTAAGCGCATGCAGTCACAGTCAGACTTAACGTGTTGCTATGTCATACTTCATGCAAAATTTAATTTCAATAAAATGACAGTCCTGAATACCCTGTGACAGCCCCCACACGGATCAAAAGAGCTTTTGTGAATTTAACATTATCACCGTTTCTGCAAAGCATTATTGGCATTCCTATCATAAACAGGGGTTACAATCCAAATGGCAACATGTGAACAAACAAAACAGGTCAAATTTTTTGGAATATATTAATTTTAAATCAAATAAAAAGTAGGGCATTGAACATACTGATTTAAACACTTGTATAGATAAATCTAATTGTCAGTATTGCATTAAATATGGCAATCATTAAGACTGAACTCATTTAAAATCACATCAAGGCCACTGAAACTTAAAACAAGTGTGCTGAGGGATGAAGACGGCTTATGCAAACTAAAATAAAGTTTTAGTCTAAGGTCGCTATATCCTAAGAGCCAGCAAAGGTAGGGTACTACTACCTACAATTACTAGGCTACGTGACGTAATAACAATAATAATAATAATAATAAAATAAAATAATAATAATTACCTTAATGTTACAGAACACAGAAGCAATTTTGGATTTCGGGCTCATCTCTTTGGCGTGTAGCTCCATTTTTAAAGGTAGCACCCTCCTCCACAGCACCGAAAAAGTCTGCGGCGTGTTTATCTGTCAGTGCTTGAAACTTCTGCAATATGTCCTGCTCTTCCTGACGACGCCAGCAGCGCGCAGCTTTCTGCCGCTGGATATGGTTTTATGCCTTTCTGTGATGTAATGAGACTCTGCCCACAAAATGTTCGCTCAGCTACTTGTCCACGCGCGAGATGTTTCACACAGAGCAGGACCGTATGCGGGACACGCTATTCTGCACAGATGCAAACAGACTGCACGCTGGCTATTGTCGCATTTTAAAAATACACACCAAAAAGTGTCCAGGTTTTTTTTTTTTTGATGGATTGCGTTAAAAGTGCTTCGTTTTGTATAAGGTGCCAGCACTTATGTATTCTCTTATTATGTCGCCTTGTTACAAAGATCTGATCGGGTCAGAGCCCACTATTGTGGCTGTTTTTTCCAGGAATTGTGTATTTTAGGTTTACTAGAACTGCCACTTCAGATGCGCGTGCGAGCGCGCGGGACATTCCACACGTCGCCTCTGCGCGAAATGCCCCCCCTAGTCTCAGTAAGCATCTCCGCTATATCGCCACTTCTAGTGCAACATTTTCTCTCACCCGCTCCCCATGAAAATAGTACTTGCATTTAGAAATCGCCGATTTAGAGAATCGTTTGCGGAGTAAGAAATTCATTTGCTCGTGCAAATCAAACAGGGACTCCACCCTGACAAATAAAATGTGAGCTCCACTCAAATAAAACTAATTACAATGGATCCGATCATGAATCTTAATTTTGGAAGTTTTCAAATATATTTATTTTGTGCTTCTTCTTGCCAAACTCAGCATTTGAAAAGCTGCTTCAAAGTCTTGCCATCTCTCCTGAGAGAGACTGTTTGAAATAAAGGGAAACATTGTTCCTTTTCCTCAAAATTCCCTTTGCAGTTTGTGTTGCAAATGCTCCGCCACTCTTGGAAAGCACCCAGACACATTTTTATGAGCTTCCATTGGAAGTAAAAAAATGGAATTAACAGAGTTATAAGAGAATAATTTACAGAGCAATATATATTACATGTTTATATTTCACTGTTGCCAAACATATTATCTAAATCACACTTAGATGATGTAATCTATAAAACTCACAATTCATTTTATATTATTCTATATGCTGGGACAACTGTGAAAAACACGTACACAGAAGCAGAGACAGCGCTACATGCGCACCAGCTAAACCTTACTGCAGCATTTTGACGTCACGCATCATAAAGAATACGTGTATCTCATGATGTTGTCACACATATTGCGTAGGAACAAAACAAACCACATACGTGATGTCAGGTGAGGACCACCGCAAACTGATGCACTCAGCTAACTGACGCACAGCATATATTTTGTTCATTACACCTCAGACAGAAAGGTAGGGATTGTCTATCCACATAAAGTGTGAGAGGATCATTTAGGAAAAAAAGAAAAAAAAACATGTTCAGGAATATAGCTAGCCCCAGTGCAGCTGGTTTCCTACTTTTTCCAAGAGGGAAGAGCTCCCCCCATTGCAAGCCAACGCCGCTTCAAGCAGCAGAATGGTTTTCCTGAGAAATGCCTTCATCTGAGAGAGGGCTTCAGTGCGGTCTGGCTGCTGGCAAAATAGGATATAGGTGTTCACAAATGAAAGTAAGCAGACAGTTAACACATGCAAGTGTTCACTTCCACAGCAAATTCCACAAAGACAAGTCTAGACAAATAGTACGAGGTTTGCTTTTAGATTTTCCGATGATGAAATCCTAGAAAAGAAACACTATCCACTTTCTGGCCGGCATAGGGAAGAAAACCCACCAGAACCATAGTATTAAGTTAGCTATTTACTTCACAAAGAGAAGAGGATGAGTGTATTGGCTTGTGGTTCTCCAAACATTAGATAAATGGTCAGCACAATCAATTTTTGTTCCTTGGCTGAACACACAGCCAGAGATGTGAAATACTGTACATTTACAAACTCGGGTCAGCTTTTCTTTGGAAGCAGAGTATGTGCCCTCTGACTTCTAAAGATAATGAAAACAACGAATTTTGGCCACACAGATTCACGCCGATAAAAAAAGAAACATATTTGTTCTTTTTCCGTGTTTCCAGGTATTTAAAACATTAACGTTATGTACACTGATCATCAATCTTTCACTGGCAGGCATACAGTTCCAAGGAGAAATCCTGTTTCCAGAGGTCGCTATTTACGCAGCAGAGTAGAAAGTTTTCCAGCCACTTGGCATATAACTCTGTTTTGTCCAAAGGCATTGGGGCCTTTCTGCCTTGTGTGACCTCCTACAGAGTGGTCCTCCCCTAAAAGATATGACAGCGTTGCTATGGATCATCGGAAACGTTCCCTTCCTCTTTTCCACTGTGCACTGTCTCCGTGCGGCTTCTTCCTCGGTTCCCCTCTGCTTGGATTTGGCTCGTGTTCCAGGGTAAACAGCTCTTCCTCAAGCCCGTCAGAATGGACTGGCAGCAAATTTTGGAAGACAGAGCAACATGCTTTTTCAGCAGCTCATGTATTCGGAGTTTAGTTAACATGACAAATGTAAGACAAACACAACAGGGCAACCTTCACACTGATTGTCTTGGCTACCTCTCAAGACAAATTTCCTAGGCCTCTGTGTGAGACACCAGGCAGGTACAGTACTATACCACTCTGTTCATGGTTCAAAATGGATGACATGAAATCATTTTTTTAAATTATAAACAGAAAATGGTGTTTATTTCAACATTTGAAATGTTTGGACGGGTGGGAAAGCAGATGACGAGTTATCCCTCTCACGGTACATTTTCTCAGCTGAATTTAAGATGGAGATGCACTTTCAGTCCCTTTATGATGCCAGTTTTGCTGCCGATTTTCCAAGGCTCTAAATGGGGGGACTTTTGCTGAGATTTACATTGAAGTGAGCCCTGGATGAAGGCTTTAGCATCTTTGATACTGACCACATGACGTCCTGTTCTGCTACACTGGCATCTGCTGCTTGGCCAAGGACATGCTGTTCTAGCACTTGCAAAAACATCACCTGGGGCAAGACACTTAAGTGCTGTTTTCCCACAATTTAACTAGTCCCTCAAGGTGATAACCATGGTGTAGACTGACCCAGGATCAGTGCATAGGGGCAGAATCTATTCATACCCTGAGAATTAGCCCTCCAGCAGCAGACCTGGACTGGTACACAAACACTTTGACCCGGGCTGCCGGGGAACTCACACATTCTGCCACATCTCACCAGTCAGGTACATGCTGTTTCATCCCACACACCTAACAAGCATGATGACTCTTCCTTTCCCTGTGGGCTTAGCCTTCAAGTGGTTCAGAAGTACATCAGACTCAATTACATATGCTTTTTAAAAAACAAAACCCTGGATGACCCTGTCGCTTAATAAGGCTCCAGGAAAATTACTGCTGGTTCCAAACTCACACATGACACGGGCTTATTAATCTTTGTACATTTTTCATTGTCTGCATAAAGCGGAGTGAAAGAGTGCCACCTTCTTAGCTGTCAACATGGTACAATGGATTTTGCATTTTGTCTAAGTGTTCCTTATATTCTGTATAACAGCAGGAGGCATTTTGCTGTGAAATCTCTGTCATCCCAAACAAGCCACCGGCTGTCTGAATCACCCTTCAAAGGCAGTCCACACTTTGGAAAGGCTGGCAGGACTCCTTTTACTGTACATTCATTTTCCCAAAATGTACAGAGCATTCAATGACCTCCAATTCAGATCTGTACAAAAAGGAGACGCAGCATCTATCACCATGCAAAACATATAGTTACAGCTTTACAATTCAAACATATTTTTGGTTTCTTCCCAGATTGTCACACTGTGCTGCCTCATAGCAGAAATATATAACCACACCTGTTGGGGTGGGGGACAGATAAACGGCACATAACCAGGTGACGTGAAAATTTAGTGCGAACGTGTGGAGCTGGTTAACCATGCTACCACTGCGGTCTTTGTCTGCATGACGGGTTGGTTTTAATTCAATGAGTAATGACTCCCTCTCTGCAGCCCATCTGACAGAGCAGGAAACCTAGCAGAGCTCTGTCTTTTCCTCACAACTGAAAAATCCTCCCCAAAGGTTGGGAAATTCACAGTCAAAAGCAATGTTGAAAGATGACATGCACAGAGCAGGAAAATATACTGAGATTTTGCAGCCTGTTCTATGTTCTATTGTGCTGGAAGTCACTCTGCATAAGAGTGTCTGCTAAATGATTGTAATGTAATGTAGTGTAATGTGGTTCACTCTGGAGGAGCCTGGCTGAAGTCACTTGAGACCTGGCTTGACTGTAAACTAAAAATGAATATATGCAGCTGATATGTACAAACATACACTTGTATCCTGCACTTGGGGGTCAGCTTACCTCAATGTGAGGGCAGCGAGTTCCTGCCCTTGGACGTAACGATACTGAAATATGCTGCTAATTGTCCGAATGTCAGCCTGTTCCAGGTCCACATCACGCTGTCATGGTAACAGCAGGAAAAACAAAGATAAGGCAATTACCTCAAACATTGTGGAGGATTAGTGTGACAGCTGGGACTGTCTTCACTTTCACTCTGGAATTTTCAAACCAAAGTAGTAAAAATTCTAAATCCAGCCAATGACACTTCCCTATGACACAAATGCGTTGCTTATGACCAACGACACACCAGCAAGGTCAGGATTGCACTGTCGGCAGAGAACCTTCAAAGAAACACGGCTAAAACATATATGAGTGCATTCTTAATGAACAATTTTGGAATATGGTCATTGTCCAAATGGGCCAAAAGACAGTAAAGAACAATTTGTGGCACAATAAACTTCAAGGAAAGTATGTTGTTGGACATATTGTGCATTCACAGAACAGCCTCATAAGAGCCAAAGACACGGTGAGCCTGGCCAGCAAAAGGATTCAGTGTCAGATACTTGACTTATTGAAAACGTTAGACAAATTCCTAAATGATAACATTAAAGTGAACCAACGAGGCCTCTAAAACTGATTAAAAATGTACCTCATATGCAACATGTAAGCAATGTGTGTGTGTTTGAATGTACGCATTCCTGAAAGCAACTATCAGTTATTCTGCATTTCAGGGTTACAAGGGGCATTATGCAGGGACCCGTTTCTAAACAGCTCTGACATATCAAAGTTCAATCATTTTTACATGACTCAGAGGGAGTGGAAACATCCGAAATCTTTATCAGTATATTGTAGGTGATGACAGTATTGCTCCAAATGACAGGGTAACCACTGACTAATCAGTTTTTACTTCAAGACCTCTCACCCCTCTCTTCAGTTGTCTTATTTATCCTCTGATGAAAAGATAAAAATCAGTCTGAAACATGCATTAGTTGAGATGCTTGCAAAGAGTTTGTAGATGGAGAGGAAAGTGAACATATTACCATTTCAACAAAATTGAAAACTCCTTAAAAACTGGCATTTAATTCAGAATGCACCAGAATTAAACAGCTGGAAAGCTGATATTTTTACACCATCTTTTATAAAAAGGTGAAACTCCCCGCCTAACATTTTTTTTCTCTAGGAGCACACAAGACTATGGGAAGCAGCAATTCGGGTTAAGTACTCTGCCCAAGGGTGCAACAGCTGTGCCCCATCTGAGATTCAAACCGGCAGTCTCTGTGCCATGAGCTCTGCTCCTTACCTCCAAGGCACAGAGCTGCCAAAGCCGTGACCGACAGAGGTGCATCTCAGGTACCGGCAGGTAAGGCAGGTGCGTTACATCTGAAGGCAGCTTGCTGCACCTTGCAGGCCCAACCTCACAAAAGACTGGACAGGCAGAAAACAGCTGCTTTTGCATTAAATAAAAAGGTCCAACGAGGGAAAGAATCACTCCTGAGTCAGACACTGGCCACTTCTCTCCATCTGGTTGTGATGAGAGATTGAGGATTGACACCCAGCTGGCATCTGCGACGCCAGATGACCTGCTTATCAATACAGACAAGCTGAAACTGAATTCAGAAGTCACAGGAATGCAGTTATGATGCACTTCACCAGTTATTTTTACTGTGCTGCGTTTATGAACAGACACTTTTGATTAATTTAATGTGAGATCACCAAACATGGGAGGAAAAAAAAAACACTGAAAAGAACACCCTCTGATAATGGCACACATAGCTGCGGCTTGAGCCGCACAAACGCATTAGCGTTTCTGGCTAACAGACAGCAACATTGTTTTGGCAGTGAATTTACACACAGTTTCATTACAAGTATGTTCTATGAAATCCACATAGTGGAGCGTTGTTTTTCAGTAGGGAAAAAAAAACATAGCTTTGGGCATGCTCTTAATGGGTTGTGGGAGCACAGCACCCAGCAGGGAGTTTAGGGTATGTCACAAATTCCTGAGGAACGGACTGGGGTTTGGGGGTGAGGAGGGGTGGGGATCTGTGCCGAGCATGAGACAAATATTTATCCGAAGCATCTGAAGAGTGACGTCAGACGAAGATTTCATGACCCAAGTGAGAGGGTCTGCATGAGAGAGCAGATTAATGTTGAACTGACAGGACAAAAAAAAAAAAATTTTCCATAACTGGGCAGAGCAAGAGTAGAGGAGGGTGGGAGTGTGGGATTGGCTGGTTTACTGCATAGCTCTCTAACTGGTTCGTATCAGTCTACACCTGACACTACATGGTTGCTCAACCCATCCAGGGACTGATGAGGCCTAAATTCCTCCGCACTACATCAAAGCTGTGTGGGAGGAATACCTTAAAAAGTCACCTCACCCCTGACCCACACACTGGCACAGTGTGTGTGGTGTTTGGCACATATTATCAAGAGCTCAGTCTAACCTGGGCGGTTTCTGTCACAGTGGAAACATCAAAGATAAAACATCACACAATCGTGCTCCCACCTCCCACCCCACCCCCAGATACACAGAGAGGAACATGTGAAAATTAATGAAAAATCTACTGATAGTCCAAATTGGGTCTGGATCTGTCTGGAAAAAAGACACCACAGCTTCCCTTGCTGTCCTAACGGCACAGTGTGGGCACACAGTGACCT